>OVAN01013672.1:0-12653 GCA_900406275.1 Anastatica hierochuntica
GATCGATCCCTGTCCTTCTGTGTGGACATTTCTGCAGTCTTTTTGAGACTTTCTTTGGTGCTTGAATTCCACTCCAAATGCGTTCTTTTAGTTCATTCAAGCTCCGTTCCTGTAAAAACATCAAAGAACAACAAACCGCGCAAAAACGATCCGTATACATACTAAAAACCGTAATTCTCNCTGAATACATACTAAAAACCATAATTCTCGTACAAAAACCGCAGTGAAAACCGATAAAATGCGAATATATCAACAACCGCAAAATCGACAACTTTCGTTATCTCCTTGGCCACCACTGGAAGTTTGATCGATCCGAGATTCATCGAAGTTGTTCTTGAGAAACCTGTGAGTGATTTCTGTGCGGGTGTGACCTCGGATAAGTCGACGTTCATCATGTCGAGGGTATCATGGAAGATGATGTCGACGGTACTTCATGTGTCGATGAGGACCCTGGCGACTTCGAGATCTCTTATGAAAAGGTCGATTGTCGATCCCGACAGTTTCGTATTCCTCGAAAGTGATGGCGTTATTTGTGGTGTCGCTTGCGGTGTTGAATGGTGTAGGCCAGTTTGCACTTAACGCAACCTTTCGGTGATATGCTTTTATCGATGAGACGGTGTCGCGAAAGTTTTGCGACCCTCCGATGATCATATTCACTCTGCTGCGATTGGAATTGTTTCCTTTATCGTCAGACCTCCTTCCGCGTTTCTCATCCGCCTGGGTTCCTTGAGACATGACGTCTCTAGTGGGTGCTTTCTCGATCCTGAGTGGGTGATATGTATCGCGTATGAGGTCTTTCATGATGTTACGTCCGAGATCTCCCCCGCGAGCAGTTTTGTTGTTAACCTTGCTCCGAGAACTTTGCAGTTCGTGGTGGAGTGACCCTATGCTTGGGGAAACTCGCAGAAGGTATTTTTATCATACAACGTGTTCCGCGTCCACGTGTTCCCTGACGTCTTACCTTCTTTAGACGGAGAATTGACAGCATAGTTGTGCGCCCCCCAGACGTCTTCTCCCTCCTGATGAACATACTTATCGTTACGAGGGATTCTCTTTTTGCTTTCTGTTCAGAGGTTAAGTCTTTCGAGGACGCCTTCGCAGGTTTGTGTTTTTGCGATAGAACTTTCATCTCTTCTTCGATGATGATGAAATCTGTGCCCTTATGAAGAGCATCCTGAATAGTGCATAGTTTTTCGAGAGCTATCCACTTTCTGAACTTCGACTTGTACCAGAGAGTCTTTCTAAGTGCATCTACCACTACTTTGTCACTGATCCCGCTGACTCTCGACATCACTATCTTGAACCTGTTCATGAAATCTCGGAGAGATTCGTCTTCTCTGTGAGACAGGTTCCACAGGTCAACGTCGAAAGTTTCTCTATCCATAAACATGGAGTACTATTTGAGAAATTCAGAGGAGAGTTGACGGAAACTTTCAATGGAATTTCGCTTTAGACGGGAGAACCATTCGAGGGCCGCTTCTTGGAGATGCTCGACGAATAGGTAGCAGAAGCCAACGTCTTTCTCGCCTTCCTTGAGCTTGGATCTCGCCATCGCGATCTGGAAAGTCTGCATGTGAGCTTTCGGATTGGAAGTTCCGTCATACATTGGGATTTTCACTTTCCCGGGATCATAGACTCTGGTGTTGGTTATGCGAGCAGTGAATGGAGTTTTTCGAGCCTCTTCAAGGAGCCTATCAATCTCTGGCACGCCACTGGTCGCGTGATGGATCTGCGACTTTACCTCTTTGACCTCTACCGTTGTTTTTGCGATGTAGTCGCGGAGATCGCGAATCTCGTCGAGATCGTCGCAGGTCTTTTTTCTAGATGGTTGGTGCGTCCTGCGAATGGCTCTGGCCTACTCCTCGGCCGGTTTCTCTTTCTCTACCCAGAAGATATTTTCCTCTTCTTCTGTGATGGGTTCGCTGAGCTGAGAATCCTTCCGTGTTACGCGACCCTTAACCCTTCTTGGGTGTACGTCAGCGTCTTCATCTGTGGAATCGGATTGATCGTTGAAGTGTAGGTCAATTACTTAGACTTCATAATCCTCCGTTTCCTTTTCGGGATTTGGAGGATCTTCCAAGTTATTTCGAGGCGTGCGACAGGGGTGATTACATCGGGACTTTGTCCCATGGATTTTCCTGCGCGTTCTGGAGTAAATCGTGCGGAGTAGTGAAGTCGAGTCTTCTTCCGCGGAGTCTGGTAGCTCTACGCGCAAGAATAGTTCTAGTCCTCGCGGTTAGGATTTCTACCTGTTTAGCAAAAGAGCTAATCAGTTTGTCTTTTTGGGACGACTTCTTTTCGAGAGTCGAGAACATCTTTTTGATCTCCTTGAATGTCGCAGTGTTTGCGTCAGCGTTGACCACGGTGTCGTTCGTCACCGGAGTGCATTCAACGTTGTCGTTGGTGCTGTCACCCTCACGTGCTGGTTGATTGTTCTGGTCGTCCGTAGTCATATTCAATCTAGCGTTTTGCGGCTACGAGTTAGATGGATTCATACCCAGAGCGAATAGGCCCCCTGCTTCTAGGGCCAAATTGTGAGAACCGAATTTCGCACTGTAGATATTCTTATTCGGAGGAAAGCCAGGAAACCTTAACTTTCCTTGAGGTCCCGGATTTCTGCTAAGCCAAGCAACAATAGATCAAAAGTAAAAAGAAAACAGATGACGAGATAAACGTAAAAGAGAACCGAAAGACAATAGAGCAATAGAGATCTTATTCTGAATCTGCGTTGAGCGTTACAACAGGTGGAACACCATGGCCGCTCTTTATGTGTGTCCCCCTTCTCGTTCTCCTTAACCCCTCTTTTATATGCCTTCATAAGTTCATCTTGTTTCCTTTTTGGCCTAGATTTGAGCATATCTTTCTGCGTAACTATTCCATTTTTCGGAAATATTCTATATCTTTACGAGTTTCCCATATTTATCTTCAGATTTTGACTATATCGTATTTTCCTTTTATATTTCGCGAAACTCGGGTAGATCGTTGACGCAGTTGGGCCTGTTCTCGTTTTGAAATCGTAAGTGGACTTTTGTCGCATTTCTGGTCTTCGTGGGTCATTTAGCGACAAAGTGATTTTTCTGATTTCTTTCGAAGAAATCGTTCTTCGTAAGACTACGCGATGACGGTTTAACGAAATGATAAGACCGGTCGTATATTTAAGACAATGTCGGTGTTCGAGTTAGCCGTTATCGTTTTATACGATCGATACAAAGTTTTCACAAAAAATGCAAGTCTTTACGATTATGGTCGCGAGATTTCAACGGAGACTCCAATCGAGACGAAACAAGAAATGCTCGAACACGAATTCGTGGGAGAAGATGATCAGGAAAGCGTGGTCTTGTCAACCGTGGACGACTAGACTTTAAGAGAGTCTAGTCGCCCAACGCATGGCTAGACTTGACGTTGTTCGTATTGCTCGTATTTTCGAAGCGACGCGGTTATCCATCGTTTATGGTGACTTCTTATCGCTCTGAAACTCATTTATTGAAGTCTCTCGGAGATCTCGAACGTTGATTTTGTTATTCTCGCGTTTAGTTTCCCGCGAGTGACTGGACTTTGCGAAGCAGCCGCTTATGGTTTGCTAGACGCGGAGCATCGACATTTGGTCGAGAAGAGATTGACTAGAAGGCAAGTGCCTCGGAATTGATAATCCTCTCACGATTTTCATTTTTGAAGGAGAGATGATGTTTACGTTACTCTTTTAGGCATCTATTTCGTCGTAACAGTTTTTGACCCCAACAGTAACCTTTACGATTTCTTTCGGAGAAATCGTTCGTCGTAAAGATTACGCAGTGATGGTTTCGTGAAACGATAAGACCAATAGTATAGTTAAGATAATATCGGTGTTCAAGTTAACTATTATCGTTTTATATGATCGATACGAAGTTTTTACGAAAAGAACAAGTCTTTACGATTACTATCACGAAGCTTTAACGGAAACTCCAATCGAGACGAAACAAGAGATAGTCAAACTGTGATTCGAAGGAAAAGATGATCGAGAGGACGTGGTCTAGCCAACCAAGGGCGACTACACATTGTCCATGTCTAGTTGCCCGTGGGCGACTAGACTTTTATCATGGACCATGTCTAGTCACCCATGGGCGACGAGAATTGCCAAAGGTCTAGTCGCCCATGGGCAACTAGACTTGTCGAGAGTCTAATCGCCCATGGGCGACCAGACATTGTTCGTATCTAGTCGCCCATGGGCGACCAGACATTGTTTGTGTCTAGTCGCCCATGGGCGACTAGACTTCGTGGAGTGTCTAGTCGCCCATGAGCGACTAGATCTTGCTTGTGTTTTCGAATCGACGCGGTCATCCGATGTTTACGGTGACTTCTTATCGCTTAGAAAGTTTTTTATTGAGATCTCTCGGTAGTTATCCGGAAGTCTCGGGCGTTGATTTCGATATCTCGCGTTTAGTTGCTCGCGGGTGACTAGACTTTGTGAAGTGATCGCTTATGGTTGACTACACGCGGGGTTTCGACGTTTGGTTGAGAGAAGATCGTCTAGATGGTAAGAACCTCAGATTTTATAATTCTCTTATGATTTTTGTTCCCGAAAGAGAGACAACATTTCCGTGGTGCTTTTTCGGCATTGATTTCGTGGTGACCATTCTTTACCCCAAAAGTTAGCCCCCCAGTTCGCAAGAATCGTTGGAGTGTTCTTGCGAAGTTTAAGGCACGTTAGGTAAGTTAGGCGGAATCGATGGCTAAAAAGTCCAAGGATGAAAAGTAAGTTTCCCTCACTATAAATATGAGGAATAACTTTTCAAATCTTTCACTTGCTTATTTTCACAAGAAAACTTCCTTAAGGTAGAAAATTCCTTATCTTATCCATCTCTCTTCTCTTCTTATGTTATGGCTTCGAATGCCTGAGATTTGGTAAATGCTAAGTCGTCGATTCTTGCTACACTTGGTCGGTCCCGAGGAACTGAGGGAGGATTGTCGTTTCACGTGTGATATCGAGCCTCCACCACCCGATTCATGGTATCCAACGAGACCAACCTTCGAAAGTGATACCAATAGGCTGAGCGGTTGTCGGGATTCTTTTCTCGCCATCATCCGAGATTTCTGCCGAGTTCCGAAGGAGGTCGAGTTTCGGATGCCGAAGGATGGCGAGGATGCCGATTCTCCGTCTCGCAGTTTCTTTACGTGCTACGAGACGCATTTGTTGTTTTGTTGACTATGGTGTCTCATACCGGGGATCATAGTTCAGTTTTTAAATCACTACGGCTTATCGATCAACCATCTTTCGCCCGCTGGTCTCCAACACCTTGCCAGAACCTTGGTTTTAAGTTACGAACGAGGGATGGTTCTGAGCGTCGACTATCTATTAGCTTTTTTTTATCTGTGGGTCACGGGTCTGTTGCTTCGGTACTGTCTCAAGCCAAGAAAGAATATGTCGGTGATCTGATCGTGTACGTCCAACTTCCACAGTTGGAACAAGCGATATTTCTTTGTTCGTTTAGATAGCACCTTTGTCGAGGACGAATACGTTTCCTGCTTTAGGCGTAGATGGGGTTCCACCAGTATCGTTTTTGGATACTCTGATCGTTTTATTTTTCGTTTACCGATGTCTGACCGTTCTTTTGTTTTGCAGTCATCGATCCCTTTCCCCGCATCTAGAAGATTTATTCATCGTTTGGAAGCTTCTTTGAGGCGGTCCATTCCATTAGGCTTACTTTTCTCCACAGCGAATCCGCAACACATTTGAGTATCACAAGACTCGAACTCGGCCTCACACGGTTACAGAAGAAGAGTTAGAATCGAACATGAATGGCTTTACTTCATATGAGATGCCTCCTGACAAGGAGAGGGAGAATTCTCCTAGGAACAGGTGCGTGTCCATTGATTGGGGCAGCGCTGTCGATGACAGAAGGGGGGCCGTCCGAGGGGATGTGGTACCACGATCTCCTAGGTGGGGACGGAAGCGGTCCGAGTCAACCTTCGTTGCCGCCCTTCAGAGACGAATCCGACTTCAACGCCTTCCTTGCTTCTTTCGATGTCCCGTCGCACCAACTTGCGGCTGACACAGGGTTCCTCAAGTCGGGGAAATATGCGGAAGCCTCGCGTCTATGCATGGGGGTTAGTTTTTGAGCACACGACACGATTTTGTTTATTCATTTGACTTTGCCCATAACCTTTTAAAGGATCCCTCTTTTGCAGGGTCTCCACGTGATGGATGAGGCCCTTAGGGCGAGTGACTTGGAGGCACGGACGACTCGGTTCAAGGCCGAGAAACTCGAAGGAGACTCCGAGATCTCCACCACTTCCGGAGTTTTGCTCCCGGATTCCAACTTGGCCCTCCTTGCTGCTTGAGCCCTTTTGAAATCCTCCAATGCCTTGGACCCGGATCCTGCCATGTTCCCAGCAAAAGGATAAGAAGTTAGCCAAGAAGAAAATAGAAAGTTGAGTAAAAAGCAGTGAGCAAACCTCTGATGTTGCTTTGGCTCAATGCTTCTTCACTCAACAAGAACGAGATGCTCCTCTCTTCAGCAGAAATCTCCAGAGCCTCCTCAACCTTCTCCTTACCTTCCTTTAACTTCTCTGTAGACACCTCTGCAAAAACAAAAGGACAAGAGGGTCAATGTCAAAGCTGGAAGCGATAAAAAGAGAGGCATCCTAGACCTACCAGTAAACTTCCAGAGGGTAGGGAGACCAGACGACGACCCGATTTTCATAAAAACAAACTTCTGGGCCCAATTTTTGGTGAAGGCCGCCCCTTTCCTCTCCTCCTTCTCTAGCTCCACGACTAAAGGAGCACCAACTCGGGGACGGAAGTAGTATATGCCCTCACCAGGAGAAACATGAGTGAAGTAATAGGAGTAGAGAAGTTCGTCGATGCCCAGATCTAGACCATGGAACTCATTGAGCACCTAAATAGCTTTGAGGATCCTCGAAGAAGGCGGGTTCAGCTGAGAGGGACAAATGTCGAAGTGCTTCGAGACATTCCTCACCAGAGCCAGTATCATACCCCTAACTCCAGTCTAGAAGTAGCCTTCGTACATGGCTATCTCGTCTCCAGGGCACTCATAGGCCCTCTCATTCTTCCTAGGCACCCTCAGGTGGGCGCTCTCCCTGATGGAGTATTGCTGCCGCCAGCCTTCCAAGGTCTCAGAGCTGACGTTAGAAAAAAGACCCACCATTAAAAGTTCCGGACACGCAGCAGAGCGCAAAGGTTGAGGATTAGCTTTAAGGATCTCCATGTCCTCGGAAGATCCTTTAGCTTCAGTAGAAGGGCTTATCTTGATTTGGTGTCTCTTCCGAACATGAGCACCAACAGACGACGAAGCCACAAGGGAGAATTCATCGCCAGAGCTAGTCATTCTGGGTTCAGAGGAGTTTTGATCTCAGATCTAGGGTTTGATAGGGACAAGAGAGCTTAGAAGCTAATGCTGATTTGGAACCCTAAAGCTATCCTCTGGAATCTACCTTAACAGAAGCGGAAAGAAGAAGGAGGAAGAAGTTCTAACCTTAAATCGCAGACGAAAAGAACCCGACGATGATTCCGAAAGCAAAGAATCTAGCAAGAAAAGGAAGAAGATGAAGATAAAATGCAAGAGAAAAAAGAAAGGAAGATTTAAATGCCAAAGGAAAGAGAAGAAGACCAAGTCTATCCGCACATGTCCAATCACGGGCGCATATTTATTAATAGCAATGACCATAATCTTCTTCTTAAATCTTTGCAAAATCTTCATCAACGGCTACAATTTCCTCCCCCGATCTTCACGAAATCAGGGGCTAAGATCTTCCAACAAAATAACGGTCCCTGAAAATAGTTAACAACTCGCAAAGTTTGAAATTCAAAGCCCTGAGGCCGGACGCCAAGAGCCAGACGTAACCTCCTGCCGCAATTACGCCCATTACCAAACGTCACTCAAGCTATAAGCAAGCAGACACCTACGAGGAACAAATGCAGCACGCGAGTCACATTCAAAAAGGTCGAGCAACTAATGGCTTCCTGCCTAAGCCATGTGGAAGACATATTATTCCACAGCTTCGGATCGAACCTGCGCAATAAGGGGCAAACTGTTGAGAGTAATTTAGGTCATGGGAATTCCCCTTGGCTTAGATTGAGTACAGTAGTAAGATCTCAAGGCAGGGGAATGCCCAGAAGCAGGAAGCCAGACGACATTGCATAGCCGAAAGTCGAAAGTCGGAAGTCAGCCGACCATCGCCTTGTATTTATTTTATTATTTAACTTAATAGATAATGATGTATATTCTATAGATAATGATAGATATTCTGTAGATAATCATGATATATCTGATTTTTGGAGGGATAATCATGAACTCCTTGTATAAATATAAAGCTTAGGGGTTAAGAGTGGAGACACGAAAACCCTAGGCTAAAGAGATCAATACAGAAACCTATTTCTCACCATTGTTGATCTTGAAAGCTTAGAACATCTTCTTCGATCCATACACACATACATAATAATCATCGACCTCCAGCTTCCGTAGTGCTTACAAAGAACGACCAAAATCAACCGTAACACAAAACATCTTAAAACACTAAGTCAATAACTTAGACTTATCATGCTCAATCAACAAACAGGAGTGACTCGACACTCAAACAAGACTATCAAGCAAAACGCATTAAATCTATACTACCAGAGAAAACATCCTAAACCAGTTCTACGGGAGATAGCTACGGGTTTAGCTCCTCATCTTAGCCTGAAACTGCAGATGGGGATGGATGCCGATGAACTTTTGAACCGGCTACTGAACCTCTTGACCTGAACCAAAAAGGAACCCGGGTAAGACCTTAAATCGGGATCTGCCTAAAAAGGAAACTTTCCATTTATGGAAACCTGCCATAAATCCATAAATGGAAATTTCTAGAAAATGAAACTACTAAATTAGGAAATCTTCCTAAAATAGAAACTTTCCCAAAACGGAAACTTTCTAAATTGAGAACTTGCCAAAAGTAGAAAGTTTTCAAAAATGGAAAGTTCTAGTCCCGAAACACAAAAACTACGGAAAACCCCGGAAACGCGGAAAACGATCCCGGAAGTGAGAAAACTATTTTACAAACGACGAAAACGTCGCGGAGGTGCTTCGGATTCGCAGGCGCGGCGGCTCGGAACCACGGCACGGGAGGAGCGTCGGTGGTAGGGCTCGATCGGGGGTTGCGACTCGCGGATAGGCTTGGGAATAGCGGGAGACGCTCGGATCGGCTCGGAAACAATCGTGCGGGGCTCGGATGACGGTAGTAGGGGGTTGCAGCGACGATCGACGCTAAGATGGTGGTTGCGGTGCTCGAGGAGGGAAGATCGATGGCTGGAGATGCTCCGATGGCGTCGAGCGTGGCTCGGGAAGCTGTCGCGACTCTCGGATGAAGGAGATTGACGGTTGGAGGCTCGGCGACGCGGATTCCGAGGCTCGCGGGGGCTAGCGGCGATCACAGAGGGCCTCGGGGGGCTCAGAGAAGGTAGCGGCTCACGGGATGGTTCGAATTGCACGGGAGAAGGTTGACAAATAGGGTTGCTCGGGTTCTCTCGAGATTCGGATAGACCTAGGGTTTCCCGAAGAGTTAAAGACGGCTTTAAATAGAGTCAAGGTGTGGATAGACCTAGGGTTTCTAGTTTAGTTTCCTGCGAACCGGAATTCTCAAACCGAACCGGGTCGTTCCAAACATAAGTGTACTTTCTTGAAGGGGAGTTTTGCAACTCGTGAGTTTGTTTCTAACATAATATACTACAACAATCACAAGAGGACAGAACCTAAAGACAACAGTTTCTAAACATTCTTGTGTTAACAATCAACCAAAATCTTAAACCCATCACCCTAAAGAAGTCCTTCAAATGAAACTGCAGGTTCATCATCAGCTCGGAATCTCCCTGTCAAACTGGTTATTGCCTCCAAATTCTTCCTCCTCTCCTTCTAATTCATCGTCATCTTCTTCATCCTCCTCAGCCCCCTCCTCTCCTCCTCCTCTGCTTCCTCTTCCCGCAATGGAAGAAAAAGGATCCCGAGCAAGGTTAACCGAGTTTGTGTAGTAACTGTGAACCGCATTCGTTGTGTTTTCATGTGGGTATGAAGTAGTTGGTGCAGGAATAGGAACGGAGTTGTTGAGCCTCTCGAATCTCGCTTTCCGTTCTTCTGGTGTGATGTTAAAGGAGATTGAAGATGGTTGAGCACCTAGCCTTTGACGTCTTTCTTTTGCTAGCTGCAGCTGCGACTGCTCGTGACCCGCTGTAAACGTCCCTACCATTACCTGTGTAATAAATAGGTTTTAGATGAAAAGTACTCATATACTGAGACCATGCAAGATCTGGAAATGTAAACCAACCTGGACAGGACCAGCAGCAAGAAAGAGACCAGCGAGTCCTCCACCAAAGACACGACCGTCTGGTCCTGCAAGGCAAACACTCATACCACCAGTTCTACTTCGAGTTCCTCCAGAGTCATTTTGCATAAAAGAACCCGTCAAAGAGAGAATCTCAAAACGACCCTGATCACAATAAAATACAATCCAAACACACTTGAAGGAAACCAAATAGAGAGAATTGTACTCTTTTTATATATGAGAAGAGAGAAGAGAGCATTTAGACCTCATAAGTTAAAGTACCACCGGATGTCGTAGATTGACCAAGTGAAACACTGGAGATGAGACCATTTGCTGAAAGGATACAGATAGCCCGAGCTCCTTGTTGACAGAATGTCATAATCTTCATTGTCACATCCTGCACAACTCCACATATGTCAAGAGATTATACTTAAGAGATTTTGAAGTGCGAACCCCAGTGACTATGACTATGATCTATCTAGAAAACCATACCTCTCCAGCGTTTACAGTGAGCAAATGAGGTGTAAAGTTCGAACCGACAAAATCTGCAGTTCCTCCTACACCTGCAACATTGGTATCAACTGAATCAAGAAAGGTCAAAATCAAAGTTGAGACAACAAAAACATTAAGACTTACACAAGGTAAATATAAAAACAAGATGTAATTGATCAATGAAACAAACACAAGACTAAGATTTGGCTCAAACAGAGTTGTTTTATCCCTAATCCTAGAGGTTTTGTGCAATGTTTGTGATGTGTCTTCCCCTAAAGTCGTAGCCTTTTCTTGCTCTTCACTAACTTATGACTTCTCTGACTCAAACCAGCATAGATCCATACAAATTACATAAGACATAACTAACAAAACTGCTACGTTTCTAATGTTGAACAGACAACAATCGAAGGTTGTCAAGTAAATGGCATATGTATGAAAGAGACAATACCAGGACTTCTGTCGAATTGGAACATTTGGGACTTCTTGAGCCATCCATTTGACTTGCCACGTCCTCTTCCTCTTCCTCGTTTCCGAGGAGAAAACTCCGTTGTCAAAGGAACGGAGGAGGAGATTGGCATCGGAGACAGAGTGACGGCGAGAGACCCGTCGGGGTTATACTTTCTGGGTCTCCCTCTTTTCTTTTTCAGCTCAGCCGAGGAAGCGTTCTCCGCCGGCATTGTTAAGCTGAACGGAGGAGCAGCATTCTCAGCAACGGTGGCTGTGGTGGCGCCAGCGGGGGAAGTGATGGGTGGGGCCGGAAACGGGTTAAGGTTATCGGATCGTGGTGGGTCCATTGGGTAAACATCAGAAGTAGCTTCATGCTGTTGCTTTAAACCGAAACTGATGGTGTTGTTGTTGGTTCCTTCTCTCTCCTCCATCCGGACATAAGATCAGTGACTCTGTACGGAGAGATTCCGACAAATGAGTTAAAGATCCCCACTGAATCTTTGTGATCAAGAAGAAAAGATTCAAGCTTGTTCACTGAAGTGTACAGATTCAGAGATAAAAGAGCGATAACGAAAGATGAGGTTTTGAAAAAGAATTTTTTAGGGAAGGAGCGAAGATCAATAGTAGCTAACAACGAGAGAGAAAAAAAGACAGAGCTTTAGTGAGAGGAATCAATCTCTAAACTCTAATTACAGAAAAATCACCCTAAAACGTCCATAATTATAAGCAAAGAAGAAAGATCAAAATTTTTTTTTTAATTTTGTAAAGAGGGTGGTTTAAGTTGGGGGAGAAATTTCTTTAACGAATGTGGTGTAATTAGGGTTTTTGCAAATAATGGAAAGAGAAAATAAATTAAAAAATGGAAGAAACCAAATGGATAGTTTTTTTTTCTTATGATTATTAACGAGAATGTTACAGTAGATTTGAATGATAAGATGGGAAAAAAAAAACATCACGATTTAATTCGGAACACTAGTTTCCTTGTTCTCATTATTCGAACTAAACCGAAACAAAGAAAAACGATATCGAATCAAATTGAAATTAATTTAAATATCCGAACGGATTTTGTTTAGCGGTATTTTGTTTTGATTTTGGGTGTTATCTGAACCGAACAATAACCCGAATAGATATTCGAATGATTCGAAAAATTCAAAATATTAAAAAAGATTCGAACTGAACGGAATCCTATTCCGAATAAATATTCAAAAATACTTAAAATCTGAATAAATATCCAAAATAAGTATACTAAATATGAATAAGTAAATCAAATAGTCAGTTTCATATTTATTTTAGAATTTGGTAATAAACTGTAAAAACTTATTTGTTGTATTTTTAAAATCTTTTTAGATAAATTTAGATTTTGAAAGGGAGACTTACAAAAATACACCTTTATATTTTCTGTTTTTCAAAAATACCCCTGCTTG
>OVAN01013673.1:0-12434 GCA_900406275.1 Anastatica hierochuntica
ATTTGCAATCCCAAAAATTTAATTATCGTTTTTTGTATGATTATCTAGCAAATTCACCCTTACTCAAAATTACTTAATTACATGTTTTGCATTTTTTTTTTATTTTTTTAAAATTTCATATTCATAATTTAAAATCCTTAACACAAAATATGAATGTAAAAAAAAATTGTAGCATATAAAATACAAAAAATTAAAATAATATTTTAAGATATTAGTATTTTTGTTTTCTTATTGTTTTGCTTTGTTGAAGAGTTAAGTGATTTATAAGTTGATTTTATATAAACTACATTATAAACTGACACATATCATGATCTAAATTAGTGACTACACATGTCAAAATCTTGTGAGTTAGAATTATTCTTACATGTCGTATTAACGTTGAACGTGTTCAACTTTATATAATAAGATAATAAGATATTGACTAATTTAATCATTGCTACTTGGTGTTTAAATAAAAGAGAAATTGCAATGAATAATTGTATCACAATGACATTTTTATGAAAGAGAAAATTTAATGTTTATCTCTCTCTTATTGAAAAGACGGTAAAGCCCCTCTTTTCTCATTCTCTCTTCTCTTGGTTTTTCATTTTTTTCAAATATTTTTTTTCTCTCTTCTTTCTAAATCCCCCCTTTTGATTTTCTTTTGTTTTGGAATTTTTTTTTAATAATTTGATTAGATAAAAAAGTGCTGACCTTTTTACATGTATATCATAACTTGGAATTTTAAAATTAGATTTTTATTTATCTAATAAAGTAATAATTACTTTGTTTTTTTAGTTTAATGAAAAATAGTCATTCTACTTTTATAGTATTACTATTTGAACATATATTATTAATTTTTAACTGCATCCTAAAATATCTAACTAAAATTTTTTATTTTTACATTTTGCTTATATATATAACAAGTATATATAGTAGTTCTGTATACATAAATTTTAATTTTCTATTTATTTGTTGTTTGATATTGGTTGTTGTCTATTGTCTTGAAATTGTACTGCTATTTTGTCATTTATGTTGTGTGAATAGTATTATCTAACGAATATATATCCGTTTCAAAAAATTCAAATTATGTTTGATGTGAATTTTTTTTTGTGTGTACATAAATTTTAATTGTACCATCTTATAAATAGCACAAATAGCTTGGTGAATGAGGGGAAGAAGTTTGGTAATATTTGAGAAAGAAAAATAAAAAATAATGATTAAAAATATAATAAAAGAATACCACTCTCATGAGGGGTTGAATGAGAAATTCTAGTGTCTAAATATTTATTCCTATCTAATTACCAAAATAATGAGCATGAGCCTATGGATATTAGCTTAATTATCCCTAAATAAAAAAACTCCTCAATATTGACTTAATTGGTACAAAAGTTTGATACCAACAAAAAATCGGATTGACTCCAACCAAAATCGACCGTAAAGTAGGACTGAGTCGAGATGAATGGAACATAATAACAATTATCTCAACGAGTTTCCAAATTGTTTGTAAATTTGTGGACTGGGCGGGGTTATGAATCGGGATCAACATAACACCTACCTGGTTCGATCTAAACCAAGATGGATCATATAGTCAGATGAAACAGTCCAAATGATGGTTAACAAAAATAACTATCATATTGAATTAAAATTCATGAACTATACATTTTGAAAGAAAGAAATACAACTAACATTTCATTGTACAAAAGTTTTGTTGGAATATAGTTTTACATTACAAAAAAAAAAATACACAATACCCATAAAATTATTAAAGTAAACATAATTAGCAATTATATATACATGTATATGACGTCGAATAAAATAACTTATATGTTATTTGTAAAGTGAATTTGGCTGATATTAAAAACTGGACTAGTTGATTACATGGTTATTTTTAATGAAATTTTAATTAATTAAAAACTTAAGAACATAAGAAAGAAAAAATAAATAATTAAAATTTAAAAAAAATAAAATTAACAAAAAAACAAAAAATCAATGAAAACGGAAATTTTATTATTATTGGATTAGAGTTAACTTAAAATCCTCAATAAGATTAAACATTTATTAATTTAAAGTACTTAATAGTATTGACTGATTTTAAAATTAAATAAAAATTTTCTTAAAAGAAGAATTAATGAGTTAGAGTTCAGGAATAAAACCAAACTTAAAAATAATGACATATTCTTTTAAAATATTTGATTTTTAATCAATTTGGCATAAGTTGTACTCATCTTAATAAAAAATAAAAATTAATGAGAATAATATTGTTGAACAAAACCAATTTTTTAATCTTTAAACCAATTTTTAAAAATACAAAAAGCATATTTTCTACCTCTGGTAATTAAAAAAAATTAATAAGAAATTGCGGATGGACACCAATATTGTTGTCAAAAGTGGACGACTTTGAATTTATTTGATAAAGATAGTTTTTTACGGGATCAAATGTAAAAAAACTACGAAAATAAATATATTACACAAGTTAAATAGAATTAATTATCCATTTTTAACGTTTTCATGTGCATAAAATAAATTGTAATGGATAAATTTAAAAATAATCACATTTTTTTTTAAAAAAAAACTAAACAAAAATAATAAATTTAACAGGCATAAACTAACACCAATATTAGGATTAATGTTATTAATATCATAGTTTTTACCTAGAACGAAGTCAAACAACGAAATATTTTACCATATGCAGAATATGTCAAATGAATCGCAATACACAAAATTAAAATATATAGATCAAAGTGTATTTAAAAATAATAAAACTAAAATATTGAGAATCAAAATTTTATAGTACATAATGATCAAATCTATAATTATAAATTGATAAAATATTATATTACATAATGATCAAATCTATAATTAGACCATCTCCAACAAGGGTATCTTAACCCAAAAATCCTTAACTATTCACGGGTCCCACCCGTGAATAGTTAAGGATTTTTGGAGAGAGAAATCCTTAAATACCTTAGTTAAGGATTGATCCTTAACTATTCACGGACACGTGGCGGTCCTTGATTGGCCGAAAATTTTGTTTTGTTTTTTTGTTTTTGTTTTAATAATAAAATGGTGGACCCATGAATAGTTAAGGATTTTTTGAGAGGTTCATGGATGGAGATGCCCTTGAGCAAATGCACAATAGTTATAAATCCAAAAATTTTATATTATATAATGCCCGGCCAACAAACTAGTTACGTAACGTATTCTCCAATTTTCCCAATCACGAGCCGTGATTTCTCTTAACAGGATTCATCAGTTTGGATTGCGGCTTACCCCCGAGTGAGGTCTCTCCTTATATCCTTCCGGTAACTGGAGTAAAATTCTCGTCGGACTCGGGCTACATTCAAAGTGGAAAAATTGGAAGAATTGTAAAATCACTAGAGGAATCGTACATGAAGACGTTGTGGACGTTGAGATATTTTCCAGAAGGAGATCGCAACTGTTACAGTATCAACGTCAAGCAAGCAACAAATTATTTGATCAGAGTTAGATTTGTATATGGAAATTATGACGGTCGTAATATGTATCCCAAGTTTGACATACACATAGGTCCTAACTTCTGGATATCAATGGATTTGGGGAAATACAAAGATGGTTCTACATTAGATGAAGTCATCCACGTTCCAAGGTCAAACTTGTTGGATGTGTGTCTTGTTAGGACAGGCACGTCGACGCCAATTATTTCGTCTTTAGAACTAAGACCCCTACCAAACAACAGTTACATCACTACGTCGGGTTCACTGGAATATAATAAACAGTACTATCTTACCAATTCAGAAGACTATCTAAGGTAAGTCAACTTTATGAGGTATTATTAGTTTATGTTTTTGCATTAACTTTTTTAACACAACTTTTTTAAAATTATCCAAACCGATCTCCTTTGGCGGCATTTTAGGTTTCCGGTATTATCCAACCTCATTCGAAGTGAGCGGATATCCGAAAAACACCAAAATCTCGGACCATATCCGAATCCAAACCCGAAAAAATCCGAGAGAAAGACCAAAAAACTTAAAAAACACAAAAATCCATAAAAGACCGGAATAAACCCGAAAATACTCGAACCTGAACCAAATCCGAAATTTTTTAGGTATATTCTGGTTTCTATACCATTACTAAACTCGACCTAAACCCTAACCGAATCCAACCCTAGGCTTAACCTTATGTCCACGAAAACCCGAATGGACCCAAACCGAACCTGACCTGAAATTCGAATGTCCACCCCAAGTTCAAGTGTGCCCCCATGCTAGTTGGAAAAATCTTTTAAAACATATAAGCTCATATCCGTGTAGCTAGTTGTGTGTGGACTATTATGGGTGATAATACAAAATTATGGATAATGGTAATGGCAGGTACCCAGAAGATGCCTATGATCGAATATGGGTCCCATATCTTGAATCAGAATGGAAGCAGATTTCTACCGATATCAAAGCCAACAACGTTGGTAGCTTTTTCTTGCCGCAGACTGTGATCACAACTGCTGCAACACCTGCAAATGAGAGTGAACCATTGACATATTTAGAGTCTCTTAATTCTCCTAACGATAAAATATTCTATTTCTTCCACTTCTCTGAGGTTCAAGTCTTAGAAGACAACGAGATCAGAGAGTTCGACATTTTGTGGAATGGAGAAAGTATAGTCGATAGTTATCAGCCTACATATTTGCAGCCTGAGACATTCTACAACTCATATCCAGTTACATGTGAAGATGGAGAATGCCTCTTAGAGCTGAAAAGAACTCCGCAGTCTACTCTCCCACCTCTGCTTAACGCCATCGAGATTTTTGTTCTCCTGGACTCTCCACAATCAAAAACAAATGAAAACGATGGTACATTAGTTAGTGTTATTGCTTGATATCAAAGTGTTCGATTATATGGTTAAGTTTCATGGGCTTCCAACTCAAAACCAACTGAGAACGAGTGGATTAGCCCGTGTTATTTATATATATTACTCAAAGTTTTCATCATATTTCCGATGTGGGGTATTATTCTTCATGCATATGCTAAATCTGACATTTCATCAAAATTTATGCTATATATAGTACTTGCTATCAAAAACATCAAAGCCACTTACGGATTGAAGAAAGTTACATGGCAAGGAGATCCATGCGTCCCACAACAATTTGTGTGGGAAGGTCTAACTTGCAACATTGTTGATATGTCTACGCCTCCGGAGATCACTTCCTTGTAAGATCTTTATTTCACAACTTTTATGAACTTTCTATTTTTAAACATTTTTTAATTAAGTAAAGTACATGCACTTGTATAAAACAGAGACTTGTCTTCAAGTGAGTTAACGGGAACGATAGCTGATGGAATTCAAAATCTTACCTATCTAGAAAAGTTGTAAGTACGATCACTAATTTTTGCAAATCAATGAGAAATTTTTAGTCATGGCAAATTTTTTTGTTTGGTCTTCCAAATCTCAGGGACTTGTCAAATAACAGTTTGATTGGTGTAGTACCGGAATTTCTAGCAAATATGAAACATTTGTCGCTCATGTAAGTTTCTTCACTTTATATATTTTATGGTTATAGTAATTAATAATCTTGCCCATATGTAATATGTATAAGGATTCTTTGGGTCATGTCTAACAGAAACTTGAGCAACAACAATCTAAATGGTTCAATTCCGCAAGTTCTTCGTGATCGAGAAAAGAAAGGACTAAAGATTATGTAAGACAAAACTCCTAGCTCCAACTCACATTTTGATTCGAAACATTGTACTACTGCTTTCAGAAATCTAAAAATACCTATCTTCTTGATTTTATAGTTTTGATGGAGATGATATTAAGCCAAAGAAGAAATCTATGATGTTGATTATCGTTGGAGTGATTGTTTCAGCGGTTGTTGCCATCGTAGTTGTAGTACTGGTTCTCATTTTCGTATTTAAAAAGAAAGATGTTAAAGGTATTTATCCGCCAAAATATTTTTATGATCTAGTTAGGTGTCATCTTGATACAAAATTTTTGTTCTGTACAGAGTTACCACCTTCATCCGACACACCGATAGAGACCAAAAGGAAAAGGTTTAGTTATCAAGAGGTAATGGAAATGACAAACAACTTGGAAAGACCACTTGGTAAAGGAGGATTTGGTATTGTCTATCACGGTGAACTAAATGGTTCACAACAAGTTGCTGTCAAACTACTTTCCCAATCATCAGCGCAAGGCTATAAAGAATTTAAAGCAGAGGTAAATAGATAAATCAACGACATCATGTTTAGCTAATGCGTTTAATATGTTTGATCATCGTTGTTGCGCAGGTGGAACTTTTGCTTAGAGTTCACCATGTAAATTTGGTAACCCTTGTTGGATATTGCGATGAACGAGATCACTTAGCTCTTATCTATGAGTACATGTCCAACGTAGATTTAAAACATCATTTGTCAGGTGAAATCTATATATAATTATTAGCATAGTAAATACTTACAAAAAATTACTAATTTTGACTATCAAATACAGGAACACATGGTGGTTCTGTTTTGAGTTGGAGTACTCGACTACGAATAGCCATCGACTCTGCACTAGGTTCTTACTAACTCGAAACAGTTTCATTCACTTATCTTTTTTTTAAATCGCCAAAACACAACAAGTAGTCATTGGACATAAATAAGCTATGATAAGTTTGAATTCCAAATTTATTTATGATAAATTTCTGAAGAGATATTTATTAATGTCACAGGATTGGAATATTTGCATAACGGGTGTCGACCATCGATGGTGCATAGAGATGTCAAATGTACGAATATTTTGTTGGATGAGAACTTCACAGCCAAAATTGCAGATTTCGGGCTTTCAAGATCATTCCAACACGGAGAAGAATCTAATGTTTCAACGGTTGTTGCTGGTACTCCTGGATATCTTGACCCCGAGTAAGTACTTTTTTGTGTGTATTGGATGAACTTTCCTTTAATATACTTAGTCAGGTCCAATCCAAAGACATATAAAATTAAAAAATAGATATGACCACAGTTACGGTTACTACGGTTAAGGTTGATTAACCACTAGTTACGGTTAAAAAAATTGTTTAACCTTAATCTTGACCATTTAATATACGGTTAGAACGTTTACGGTTAAATAAAATTACGGTTAAACGGTTACGGTTAGGTACGGTTACGGTTATTTGATAAATAAAATACGGTTAATAATTTTAATTATTATTATATTAAAAAAAATTATTTTGATAAGATAAATAAAATTAGCTAGCTTACTCATAAATAAAAATTATGTTTTGAAGTTTAAATGTCAAATTCAAGGAAAACATTTTTATTTTACTTTTCTACCCTAAAAAAAAGTTTGAATTCTTACTAAGATTTTTATTGTTATTAATATAGTCCACGTAAAATATGTGTGTGTATATATATATATTTTAAAAAAAACAGTTACGGTTATAATTTTACGGTTGAATCTCATGGTTCACCGACATTTTAAATACAATTACGGTTAACTAACGGTTACGGTTAAAAGTTTCTTTTAACCATAACTAATATACTTTTACGGTTAACGGTTACGGTTATAACCATTTTAAACGGTTATGGTTTGGTTACAGTTTTAAAACGAAACGGTTACGGTCCGAAATACAATTACGGTTTGCTTTTGGTCATGCCTATTGAAAAATCACTGAGTATAATACACAAACAACCACTAGACTACGCTAGCTTTTACGTATTTTATGCCCTTAATAATTGATATATTTTATGCGTCTAAAACAAGTTTTATGAGCTTTAGCCCAAAGTCACCCTGTACTCTGTAGATGTGAACTTTCGCCCCGTTACAAAGTGTTGAAATTTGTGTGATACGATATGTGAATTCTAATTCATGTTCTCGTTTTACTAGATATTATAGGACAGGTCGGTTGGCTGAAATGAGTGACGTCTACAGCTTTGGGATTGTATTATTGGAGATAATCACAAACCAACGTGTGACTGACCGAACCCGCGAAAAGTCTCATATAGTAGAATGGACAGCATTTATGGTAAACACAGGAGATATTACCAGAATCATGGATCCTAAACTTGGCGGTGACTATAGCTCTCGTTCGGTATGGAGAGCTCTTGAATTAGCTATGTCATGCGCAAACCCTTCCCCAGAAAAACGACCAAGCATGTCCCAAGTCGTTGTTGAACTAAAAGAGTGTCTTATTTGGGAAAACTCGATAAAAAGTAAGAATCAAGATAGGGACTCACAATGTACTGTTCTACTAAACATGGGCGATGAGGACGTCCCTAGTGCAAGGTAGTTTTCGTAAAGGAAACTTGTTTGAGTGGATGCACATATTTCTACTTTGTGGGGTAATGTTTCTTGGTCAGAGTCAGAGTGCTTCGTTTACTGTTTGGCGACATCATAAGATTCATAACTAAACAAATATCATGTAGCATTCTTTCGATCTCATATTGTTCTCTTTTTTTAAACTATATGTGTACTCCCCTACACCTCTTTATTTTAAAATTCCTGTTGAATATTTTCGTTGCTATAGGAGTGTGTTTAGTATGTTTATGTATTTTATCCTTGAAGTGTTTTGGTTCTTCCTCAGTCGTAATGGATGCTAAGATAGCACGATGCCCTGCAGAGAACTTATCGTCGGAAATAAATTGAGACAACGGATATAAGGAATTACATGTAGCCGACGAGGATGATGAAAGACCGGAACTAGGAACGTGATGGGAGACTTCTACTGTAGTATGATAGACGATATAGTCACTTAGTTTTACCAGAGGAGCTCTATCATGTTGACCACAACGAAGAGTATCAATTGGAGTAGAAAAAGTAGAGCTCGATGAATCGAAGGAAGATGAAGCAGGTTCAACATTAGGATCTAACGTACATGTTATCAACTGATCCTCACTGGATGACATAACCTGAGTTGGCAACAAAGAAGAACCAGGCGGAGAAACCATCGTTACCGCATGATCCAAACTAGAAAACATAACTGGAGACGGAGCAGAACCAGTAGGATGTACCGGAGGTACAGTAGCCGAATCATCATCACTCCCCCTTACGGCGGAGCCAGGTGATGATGATGCGTTGATGATCCAATCCTTATCGGGGTCAATGGATGTAAGCACATGAGACGGTGATGAAGACAAAGAATCATTTGCATAAGGAAAAATCGTTTCCTTAAAGATCACATCACGAGAGACTATGTACTCATCTCGTTTAATATCGTAGACCTTCCAACCTTTCTTGCCAAACGTATAACCCATAAAGACACATGACCGACTATGCTCATTAAATTTGTCTCCATTTTTTGATTTGTGATGAGTGAAACACGCACATCCAAACACCTTAAGCTGCTCATACGACGGTTTTTCACAATGAATAAGTTAATAGGGTGACCGACCAATGTGAATGGAGGATGGTTTACAATTTATGACATATGCAACTATGATAAAGGCTTCTCCTTAGAAAAAAATAGGAAGATGAGCCTGAAACAGCAGAGCCCAAGCAACATTGAGGATATGTCTATGCTTCCTCTCGACACGACCATTCTGCTGCGGAGTGGCAACACAAGAAGTCTGGTGAACTATTCATTGTTCACGAAAGAAAGAAGTTAAACACATAAATTCGGTTCGGTTATCACTTCGAATCGTCTTAACCTTCTTGTTAAATTGTCTTTCTGCATAAATAAAGAAATTCTGAAGGATTCCTCGAACCTCAGATTTCTCGAGCAATGAATAGGTCCAAATAGCTTGAGAATAATCATCAACAATTGTAATAAAATACACAGCTCTTGTGGTAGATGGTACACGATATGGACCCCAGACGTCGCAATGAATAAGAGAAAAACATTATGTAGTCTTATTAACACTATCAGGAAAGACATTTCAAGTCCTTTTTGCCTTGAAACATATATCACATGAATCAATAGAAGCAGACTTAGAAGCACCAAATAACAAAGGAAAAACCGAAAGCACAGAAGACGACGAATGTCCTAACCGTTGATGCCACAAAGTCATATTAAAATTTGCATCAGCTTTGTGAATCCTTGCAGCTTTGAAATCTTTAAAATAGTAGACCCCATCACGTTTTTCACCGGCTCCAATCAAAATCCTCGTAAAACGGTTCTGTAAAATACACAGAGTATTCGTGAACAAGGTAATTCCTTTTGTCTGTTTAAGCAATTTAGCAACAAAAACAAGTGTGCAATTTAAGTTGGGGACGAAAAGAGCATCAGAAAGAGTTGTGTGTCAGAAACATAAGATCTCCTTTGCTTAAGGACAAAGTTCGTCCACCATCAGCAAACCCGACAACACATGGAGACGTAGGCACAAGATTAAACAAGATTGCAGAATTGCCCGTCATGTGATGCGAGGCTCCAATGTCTAAGATAATATCACCATATCCTTTCTTACCCGACAATTTGCCTAAGCTACTAGCTTTATCTTGGATAAGTTTTGATAAGGCTAAGCATTGATCTTGTGTAAGGTCTGGTAATGGAGAAGACTTAGAACTGGTGGCATGAGTCGTGTTCATGCGACCACGACCACACCCAAATCACTTGTAGTAGCACCACGTCCTCCTCGACCACGTCCTCCTCTACCATGACCAGCTTGATCATTCCAGCCTTCCGGGAAGCCAATGATCTGCCAACACGTCTTCTTAACATGAGTCGTATGTCCGCAATGCGAGCACAACAAGCGACCCTTTGGTTGAACCGAGCTATCAAACCTGCTAAGAAGACTAGTCTGTTTGTTCAGTTTTCCCACACATACCCACAACGTCCAAAGATTGATCTGATTAATCGTGCCATGTAGAAAACCTGATGGTTGTTTCTTGTTGAGCTTCTCTTCCATGGGTTGTCGTTAAACACTTCTCCTCTCTAACGATATTGGAGTAAACTTCCCCAAGAATCAATATTGGATATGATGTAATGATCGAAGTACAAAGACTCCCAAAACGAGAATCATCCAACCCCATGACAAACTGGTGTATTTTTTCTCGTTCCCTCTGTTTTGCAAACTCGAATGAAGCAGAGCATGAACACGAAATGACTGGTTCAAACAACTGAAACTCTTCCTAAAGCTTCGATAACCGGCCATAACACTCCATGACAGGCTGACCACCTAGGCGACACGACGCCAATTGACTCTTAATCTAGTGATTGCGGACATTGTTACTCACTGAGAATCGTTCTTTCAATTCTAACCAAAGTTGATGCGCATTCGTAATGTAAGTTACGGTGGATCTAACTCTTGGCTCGATTGGAGTATGAATCCAACCGACAATCATATAATTAACCACTAACTAGTTCTCACAATCGGCGTGATTTGGATAAGGTTTCTTGAACACACCGTTGATAAAACATGTATTTCGCTTGGCTTGGAGTGCATTAAGCATCTTCAAGCCCACTCACCATAATTCTCACCGGTTAGCTGCACATGCCAGATGATTTCTCTGGGATTGTCAGACGCAAACAAAATGTATGGAGAGATCGAGACACCAGACACATCGTAACCTCTAGATGCATCAGAACTTCCTGTTGTCGATATTGCTTTTCCTTGATCAACAGGATCCAGAGACATGACACAACAACGAGCTCTGTTTTAGCTATAAAGACACGCAAAAACAGAGACTCCTTGGACTACCTAAGCTTTAGACGAAGAAGGACAAAACACAGAACAAAAGAAAGCTTGATCACCACACGAGAATCACGATGATGACGATGAAAGAAAGAACAAGATTTGAGAACAGTTTTCGTGAATCAAAGCTCTGATACCATGTAGAGTTTGAGCCGAACCAACTTAAGCTTTGTTAACGTGATGGTCAAGCTTTGTATACACGTGTATGACGGTTTAAAATAAATCTAAATCCCACAACATTAGGATTCTATACTATATCTTGTTGGGGTCAAAAACTGTCCCGCAAAATCGATGCCTGAAAAGGACTACGGAAACAATGTTTTCTCCTTCGGACACAGGAATCGTAAGAATATCTGAAAATTCCGAGATTCTCATCGTTCTGACTGTCTCTTCCTGACCTGGCTTCAAAGCTTCGGAGATAGTCGATCACGACCCATCTCCGCATAAAGTCCGTCCGTCCGCAGCTAGAGCATCCAAGTGCCAAGGTTAGCATCGATGGTCCTCGGATAACTCTTACCAGATCACACGATACGTTCTCCGGAGCGATACGAAACCACCAAAAGCGTTAAAGAACCGCGTCGCTTCGAAGAAATGTCTAAACACCGATTGACGCCAAACCTACGAACGAGTCTTGGAACCGATTNAACCAAGACCGGAGGCCCATCTTGGCGCCAAGAAAAAGTGTCTGTCTTGGCGCCAGTTGGCGCTGAGGCGCAGATAATGTTCAGTCGTAGCCCGTTGACTGAACAACGTCCTTTCCGATCGCCATTTCCTTCGAATCGTCACTTGATCGTCTCTCGTTTCGTCTTGATTGNCGTAATAAAAATCGTGAGGATTCATCTTTTCCGTAGAATTTCGTATCGATCGTGTAAAACGATG
>OVAN01013674.1:0-12653 GCA_900406275.1 Anastatica hierochuntica
ACTTCAAAATCTTGTTTTCCAGCACCTATAAGCTCATAAAAACGGTTTATAGGCTAGGAATATATATAACCTTTAAATTTTATGCTTCTTTATCCATTGAATACTTCTAGTTTTGACATTTGCTATACAATTCATATAGATGTACTAATTTTGTTAAGCTTGTTAAGGGAAAAAGAAAATTGACTTAACTGAATAGCAAAAAAAAAAAGCAATGGTAAACTTACTTTCAAAACCTACTTTCCAAACCAACATGCTTGACTTATAGCTATATATGGAGATTTTTGCCACAAGCCAAAAATTTGATGGAAGTCGCATACTTTTGTCAAATCTTAAAAAATTGTTATTGAACCAATAAACTTAGACAAAGAAAAAATTTCTCTCATTGGCCTTTTCGCAAACAACTTGCAAGCATGCTTTATGATTTTGTCTCTTCACCTAAATCTTTGTTATAAAATCACAAAACTGACTAAAACGATATGAAACGTGAAATTAAATACATATAGTCTTGTGAAATCAAAGAGTGAGATATAAGGTTACAATTATGTTAGCCGATAGAAATTGCTGAGACTTTGTTCGAAACTCTTCCATGCCTAACACAATTAAACAAAGAGAGAGAACGAATTAGCGAAATAGAAAAAGCTAAAAAGCGAAAGAAATATTGATAATTGAAATTGACAACACAAATTGTAGATCAATACTCATTTTTAAAAAACGAAAAACCAAAACATAGGGAAAGGGAATGTAACTATCACCTTATGTATTTGATAGATAGATTTTTTTGTTGTAGATTCCATATTTATAACTCGATTGTGTGGTTTTGTTTTATTGTATTTTTTATCGTCTGTTTGCTTAATGATAATTAGTTCTTTTCACTAGAGGCATGTGCAGGGTTCGAACCCTACTTTCGTGAGATGACAGCAAATGTGCTGCAACTACTGGCTCAATTGCCCCTCTCAATCGTGGTTTTATTTAGATTATAGTTTATGAAAAATAAAATGACTAAAAGAAATTAGGAAACTAATATACGGAAAAAAGTTTTAAAAAGTTTGAAAACACGTGTCGCCTCCAAATTTACCAACTGACTTCTATTTTATGTATACTAGATGATTACCTGTGCATATGCACCTGCTTCTTTTCACAAATATTTTATTATTATTGACGTTTTACATGTGTTTAGTTTATTATATTTTAATGTGTGTTTATTATGTGATTTGTATGTTTAGATTTAGTGTACTTATGAAATTGGACTTTGCTATATTGATTAAAGATGTGAAATGAACATTATCACAAAAATATTCATCAGTAAAAGGCGAAAAACTATACAGTTTTCACTTTTGAAGTGTAAAACGAAGACCTTTGTTTTGTATGTTTTGTTCCTTGCTCTTTGCAGTGTGATTTACATTGCTCCAATTAGCATCATGGAAAGACATTATTTTATCACTTGTGTAGCTTAAGTCGATAGCAGAAGACCCAACCTATTTTTTAACAACCGACTATTTTCAGTGGCTTTCTTTATTTTCAGATGGACACCTTTATAAAATTTGTTCTATGACAGATTTTAGTCTCATTCTCCATACAAATTTGAAGATTGGAGGTACACTATCCTTTATGAACTTTATAAAAGAAATTTTTTTAAAAAAAAATTGTTCACATACACATCACAAACCTTTTATAAATCACAACAAAACTCTTCACTTAGTAAAAATCAAGGTAATGAAGTACATTGATTCATAGGTTTTTACCGATACATTTTTTAGTGTTATTCATTTTCTTTTTATCTTCTTGTGTAATGAAAAAAATTGGATTTCATGTTTTCTCACAATATCACACAAATTTTGAAGATTAACTTCCAAAAATTGTTTGTTCCTAAATATTATATTTTACAAGTGTATGATATCGGTATAAATTGGGAAAAAATGATGATATTCTAATTTCGAATTTACCTCATATGAAAAACTTTTAATACACCCAAAGTTTACTTCCTTTTTAGTTTTAAATGCTTCTAAAGTTATAACAATTAGAATTGCCTTATCACATATATATGTGAATTGATCTAATTACGTATAGACCAAAATCAACATGACTCATTAAAGCATGTATTCAACAAACTTTCCATAACATTTACTATACATATGATCTCTATGAAACCGATCCCGACTTCTTATTATAATGTTTAAAGTTATCATCCTCAAACAACAACAACTTGATTATTTATTTGAAGAAATTAACACAGTTAAGGGATAATCAAATATTAGGCGATAAAAAACTCGCCAGGAAAACAATGGAGGAAATGGCATCTGTTATCTCAATTTGAAAAGAGAGATTGGAAGCAAAAAATGTCTTTCCTCAATCCATATATGAAGTGAAATGTGACTTTGGCTGAAGAACCAAAGCAAGATACACAAAAAGTTACATACAAAGTTAAAATGTGAAACAAAATGCAACTACAATGGTAGAATAATGGAGGTATACATCAGTGGTCTGTTTTGTATTACAGAATAATGGAAGTTTTGTTGGGAAGAAAGTAAAATCATATGCATCAAGAGACATATAAGCTTCTAACATAATATCCACACAAAAAGAAATATTGAGTATGAAAAATATCAACTATGAAAATCTACTTATACTATGAGTCTAAAACAATTACTGAAATGGTAAAAGAAGCCAAACATTTTTCTTTGGGGTTATCTTCTCCTTAACATTCTCATCTTTATCAGGTTCCTTGTGAGAGTTGTCATTGCTGCTCTCTTTCTAAGTTCTCTTGGTATTTTGTAGCATTTTTAAACAAAATAAAATTACATTTAGTTTCCACTTAAAAAGAGGAGAATAGTAATATCCAAGATTGATATGAAGATTCTCCACGCGAGAAACATAGGCAGTAGCTAGCGATAAAGAAAACTGAAGATATGAGAACATGTTTATCACCCTCTCATCTTTAGATTCGTCTTATGACCTAAAGATGTAACTCAATCAAAATGTAGATACATTAGATTTCTATGTATTATACTTGTGCTGACAGTGGATAAACAAAAGATGAAATATTTAGGTGAGAGGAAACAAGTGAAAATGATGGTAAGCATTTTGGATTTGTTACGCAAAGTTCCCAGACGAACCAAAGTTTCTCTTTTTCATAGGTTCATTCACATAAGTGATGGAACATGGAGAATTGATTTCTATAGATGAGTTTAGCCTATTAAAATCTTGAAACATATAATCGTGCAGAGAAAAGAAGAAGAAAATCAAACCGCAATCAACATATATGAGAAGACGGTGGAAAGTAGTACATTGGCGACCCGAGGTGACGATTATGACAAGATCCATGTTTTCCACGATCATCACAATCTCCACGGCGCGCATCTTCGTCAGATCTCTCTGTGCTTTCGATTTCAGCTCCATCACTGTCGTTTCTAGGTAAAACGATCTTGATGAGGTGGATTGTATCTTGGATGAGGTTGTGGTGTCTTCGTGATAGTGTTTTTAAATGAAAGGTAAGCAAGATGAAAAGACGAAAGAAGTTGTATCGAGCAAATAAATTATTGCGAGTTTTTAGAAAACTCTCAGAAAGGAAGGCGAAAATAGTTTACCATTAAAGTTCATCATTATTGGTTATAAGACTAGATACAATGGGGGAGTTGAATCAATTTTTTCAACTGTTGAATCCCTCCAATGAATGTGTTGAAAAAAATGATATGGCAAATATGGTGTTGAATTCATTCAACCCCCGTTGAATTAGAAAATGAGGTCCACTTTTTTTTTTGTCTTTTTCATCTCTTTTTGACGTAAATATTTTTTTTAAAATGGGACAAGTGTCAACAAATAATTGGTTGATGAGATTTCATAGATTTTTATCTCATCTCAAATATTAAAAATCAATTATCTTATAATAAAAGATATTTTTATAAAAAAATATACGAAAATTTCTCTTTTTTCCTTTATAGATAGACCCTTGGTTCATTTGATTTCGTGACAGAAAAATATACTTGCAATTCGTGATGTACATATGAATCACGCAACTCAGATCTAGTACGGACATAATTTACAAATGTAGGTACCACTTCAGTTGAGGATGGTAGCGGTGTGCTAGATCCATTTTCCTCAAATTGATCATAATCGGTCCAATGTTGATATTTATGTCATTTTTGTGACTTATATATATACTATATGTGACGGTGTTACATTATTGATAATTTGAGGTGCATATGTATGTTATTAATTGCTTTTTGTATCCTTACTCGAGACACTTACATGTTCCTATTTTTATTGTATTTTTTTTCTTCCAATGTTGTTTATCTCTATTTTTTGTAAATTTTTTTAATTTTATAATTGAATTGTCAAAGATTTCTAGGTTAATTCAAGCAATCGTTTCATGCAAATATTTTTGGTTTTGTGAACTTACATTCTTCACCTTCATTTCTAAACATAGTTTTAATGTTAAGATGATGAAATAATATACTTTCATAGTTTTGGTTAACGTTGGATTCAGAAAGTTGGGCTTGATTGTCTGATAAAATTTTGTCAACAATTATATAGTTATGGTCCCAAAAATTTTAGTATATATAACCTCTATTTATTTTTATGATTGTTGTTTCGTAGTTTAATATTTGTTTCATATTCAATATCGTTTATATTTTTAGTGTTAAGCTACCAGTTTTATTGTTAATCTTTTCACTCACTAATTTGTAAAATCAAATAAAAAAACTATTAACTAGTGATTCAAAAGAAAATCTAATTTTTTTTCTTAATTGGTATAAAAAAAATTTAAACGACATGTATACTGAAACAGAGGGAACATTTGTTTGGAGTTGAAAAATAGTGAAAAAATATATAATTCATTTTCTTCATACGTAGTTTTGATCATAATATAGCTCTACAATTGTATTCAATAATTTCGAAATAAATATCTATTGTTGTACCTCCTTTAGCCTCTTTTGGTTTGTCGACTTCGTTCATTAGGCAAAGGAAATTGCTCATCATTTTTGAAGCGGTTGTTTCGTGATATTTAAATAGGGCATGTGCATTCTCAAGCTTGAAAGGTTGGACCAAAATTATCACTTATGTACAGTATATCCATCTTAATAATTAGATGGTCTCAATAAATATAGGATAAAAGTTGTTAAAAACTTTAAATGGAGTAAATTTATTTTCAGATTATTTTATATTTACATTTTAAAATGATTCAGAGTAAAATGAGAATGTAATTGCAAAATACTTATTTAACTGGATGCTTTGTAGTTACTATCAACAATGATGCTTTCGATACTCGTAGTTAGTTTATCTTATTTATTCACCAAATCAAGTTTGGGAATACTTATAAACTGTTTGACACATGAAACGCCAATAAGTTTTAATAATATAACTTATGTTTCTTATTTTAATAATATATTAGTTTTAAAACCTTTATTAGAAGACCAAAATCCAAAGAGTTACGGTAAAGTATGGCTTGCAAAAAACACTTCAAATGCAAGATGAAGTAACGAACAAATTATTATCAAGCTTTTCAAATATAAACTAAAAGCATCAATAAACTTTGAATTTGCACTCAGAAGAAAAATATTAAATATTGAGTTTAGTAAGTTCAATGCACAGATTATCTGGAGTTTTCCAACACATGCTTCAAAAGTTGCACCAAGAAGAACATCTATGTATTTCTCATGCTATTATATGGGGAAATTATTATGTCTTTAGATATATGTATATTCAAATCAGAAACTTATGAATGTGTTCAACACACCTTGTTTGGTTATTGGAGGACATGAGAGCTAGCACCCATTTATGTAGTCTGGATATGTCCAACTCTATATGCATTGTTAAGAATCTTCACTACTTGATACAACAAGGTGGTTGAAGTTATTCATCTGCAATATACGTTGAATTGGGTCAATTAGCTTTTTTGACATTTTGTCATCAACAATAGGTATCTAAAACTTGGTTGGTATGCTACCACCCTAGATTTTCAGTCTCGTTCAATACGATTCAACCCTTTGATATGCTTACGTGGATAGCTCTTGAGGATATCTCGCGCTACGCGCAGTGTTTGTTTTATATTTTTGTACTATATTAGTTAAATTTGTATAGAAAATTTGCTTTTATATTTAAACATTAAAAGTTGGAGTAAGTATAAAGGAAAAAATTTTAAATTAATTTATTACGGTTAGGGGGAGAATTTTATCTATGGTAAAAATAGAAGATTGTTCTCTACTTTTATGAAATCACATTTTGTTTTAAAATGGTTTCTAAGTAAAATTAGTGATTCTACTAAATTAAAATTAAATTTTCTAATGACTCTCAAATTTTTTTATAGTAGGAGTTGTTTTTCTTCTAATAAATAATAAAGAACTTTTAGTGAATACTATTTTTCAAAATTATTATAGTTTTTCGTTATTTTCTAAAATGTTATTTGATTTTTCCATAATACAAAACTTCAATAAGCTTTTATAACGTATTTTGTTTGTCTGAATTGTTGAAGTAAACTTTTTTTTAGAAAACAAAACCAAAAGTGATACCAAAAAAACATTTCTTATCGCAAATAAACTATCAAAACCGAATGAAACCTTATATACAAAAGTTATAAACTAATAAGCAATATTAGACTCATCTTCTCATTTTCATGACCAATCTTATTAGGTCTTCTTTTTTATTGACTCGAGTTAATACAAATGAAATGCATCATATAAGGCTATACAAATGAAATGATATAAAAGATAAATATATATTGAAGGGTCATAGCTAGAAGAAACGAATATGTAATTTTGTTTTTCACTCTGGAAGTTCAAGAATAATCGGCTAAATTATCTTCATGCTCAAACCGTGGTTTCCCCCTTAAAAGGAACACATCTAAAGACTGTATACATTTGTTGAAAAAAGGTTGTATACAATTAAGATGTTGAGATGCAGAATGCTCTTCATTGTGAATATAAGAATTATGCATGCAAATCTACTTGGCATATATCACTATTGCGCTTTGCCTCGGTCACTCTATTATCCCTTTGTTTCCAAATTACTCTAAAGTCTCCACAAGTTTATTCTCTTAGAAGTTTCCAGAAAAAAATCAAACCACCACTTATTTGTTATCATCGATGGCTTAAAGTTTGAGTTTGACAATAAAGCCATGCTAGAAAATCTGAGAAAAATATGAAGAACGGTTAAGAGAAGAACTATCATTTAGAATAGAAACGATCAAAAAAACTAAAATCTTTTCTAACTTGGGCACATAAAGTGTATATTACGTAAGCACGTTCAAATGCCACTCATAAATTACTCATCCCTCGCAGAAAGTATCTTTCTCAATCTTCGTCTCTTGTACGTGTACTTGCATATGTCTAAGCAACGAAAACTGGAGCAATAGTGTGTTCTGTGGTCTCAAAAATGATTTGATTCTTATTTTGTTGCACGTTCTTTTGACTTACTTTCAGCCTTCTTAACCTCCCTCTGCCAAAAAATCAAATTCGTTTCTCTGAAGCAACAACAAAAATAACCAAGCGCAATCGTCATATAAAATCGAAAGTACCATGGAGATTCATCAAATCCTTTTCTAAAGATTTTTTTATGTTTGAGAATAGATGCACTAAAGATTCCATATGCTCTCAAGAAACACAATTGATCAGCTGATTCCGCAGAAACATGAAATAGTTGAGAAGTGTGAGCTAGAACATATTACCTTTTGTGTTTTATCAGAAGTAAAAAATCCATAAAGTTTGAATGTAACTAAAATAGGCAAAACTTGTTCATAGACTCATAATTAAAGAAAGAACTTTATATATAATATGATCCTTACTGATTCATAATTAACATGTCTCATGATATTAGCTAGTTCAATTTTAGCATTTGCTAATCTAAAAATCTCGAACCTTTGAACGACACCGACTTCAAGTGATCGTAATTATGCTCGAAGGATCTCAAAACCATTAAAAGAAGGAACCAATGAACTAGTTATACAACCCAAAGGTACCTTTAGATTTCAAGAAATTGCGTTCGAGGTTGGTGGGATGGAGAAGTAGTTGGGAAGAAGATGATGTGGCCATAAATCATTAGCCAGAGGATGAGCCTCATATCACCAACTCCAGATCTTCTAGAACTACCAACAAATATAGATCGAGCTTGTGAACGATTTCAAAACCTATCAGTTTCCTTTACCACTGATCAGAAATCATAAAATATACGAAGACAGAAGACTTTGCGGTCGATTTAACAAATTTCATAGCCATAACTTTGTCTTCTTCTCTGGAGGTTGTAGATTTATATAGGAGAAGAGGTCAAGTGATACCATGAAAAACTAGTAAAGAAGATAATTGAATGTTTAAGAGTGAGTCGTGATAACATCGACTTAAAGAGAATCGGAATGATGAAGATAAAGGAGGAGAGTCGCATTAGGTCTGAGAGATATGGGCTTGAAATGGCCAATTTGAATGGTCAGTCGCCCACATGAATGACCCGATTGAAGATAAATATGTATTAATTATAATTGCGATAACAAAGAAGAATTAACACGATAATGAACGACAGTTTATACTTTATTATGGCCAATTGCTTTGCAAAAAATAAATCTAGCTGATGTGTCAAGATTGTAGACAATTTTTTTATGCTGATGTCGATAGTCTCTGTGACTAGGATTAATAACTTTTAATTAGTTAGACTAGGACTATCTCCGCGCTACGCGCGAATGTATGTTTTATATTTTGGGTTTGATTTTGTTGCGTTTGTATTGTTTGTTATTGTTTTGACAATAACTCTTTTGAAAAATTTCAAACACTTTTCCAGTACTCCTGGATAGTTTTATGTAATTATAATTTTCCTCTTTGTGGTTTTATTTTTCGTGGTCACTTGTGGGTTAAAAAATATGAATACATTTATGTTGGGTCATTCTCCGTCTTTGCTGGTTATTTCGTCTACACACAGGACAATTCGTTATCGCGCACAATCATGTGGTAATAGAGTTGTGGTGGTAGATGTGGTTATATGCTAGGGTGTTGATGTTGTTTGTTTCTTCTTATTTTCGTAGGAAGATTGTACACTCTTCGTTTAGTTCTTCTTTGGTCGGTCCTCTTCATTCCCTTTGCAGATTGTCTATGAGAAGGTTGGTGTCAAATATGGTTGTAGTTTGTCTATTTTAGTTAGTTATTGTGAAATAAATGTATGCAGTCATACCTCCTTCAGCCTCTTTTGTTGTTTCGATTTTGTTGATGAAGCGTAGAAATATGCTACCTTTTTTTTTCCTTTGACCTCTTCTATTTCATAGTAGTCTAGGTAGAAGTAAAGGGCCCTTCTAAAAGATCCACGGTTTTGATGCTGTTGCCTCATTGCATATCGCGTTGGTATAACGATGTATTCTTGGTGATTGTTTGGCCTCTTGATTATTATTATTTTATATATTCGTGCCGCAAATGATAAGTACCCTTACTTAGAAGCTTCTTACTTCTAAATAATAGGGATCATATATTATACGGCAAGAACATCTTAAACATATTGTAACATGTATTGAAACCATTAAACTAAGTCAGACGTCGGTCGTATATATATGGTTGTGAGATTTCCTTTTTTTTTTATGTATACAATATGAACAATAAATACTCAAACTACTTGAGACCAAAAAAGAAGTTCATGTAGTTAATGTGGCTACGCTATACGTAAATGTAAAGAGCATAATTAAAAAATCTTCATTCCCAACAAAGATCCCGCAAGACTCTTTTATTATAAGAATATGCGTGCAACTCAAGGCCTATGTATTTATTAGTCTTGGGCATTCGGTTATTTGGTTTCATCTCGTTTAGTTTTTTCAGCTTTCAGTTCTTATGGATTTCATAAATAAGAATTATTCGCTTCTGAAAATATTTTGATTCAATTCAGGTTCAGTTTTGATTGAGCTAAGTAACCATTTGGGTACTTTTTGTGGACATGTTTGAATTTTTTGTTATTTTTGGATATGTTGGGTATATTTATATGTATTTTTGGGATTTTTAGGTACTTTCGGTTTTTTCGGTTACCCAAAATATTTCGATTCAGTTTCGGTTTTTTGGTTACCCAAAGTATTTCGGTTCGGTTTGATTCAGTTTCGATTTTTCCAAGTCTGATTAGGTTTTGACTCAGTTTATTGGTTAAGTTCTTTGGTTCTGGTTAATATACCCATCCCTAGCTTTCATTACAAATTTTTGTTGCCCTATGACTTGTGCTGATAGTCTCCACCTGTACTGGTTTAGCTCTTTGTTCCATCATCAGCTCTCCCTTTGCTTTCTATGAGTCACAACTTGTTCATCTGCAGGAAAAAAATGAATCAAACAATGGATCAACACAACTCTACGCACCAATTTTTCATTTTGTTATGGTCTATTACATGGATCTTGCTCAATTCTCGCCGACAACGACTCCTCCGCCGCTTGGCATGGCAGAACCAAAAAATTGGCCGCTAAGGACACTTAGCTCGTGCTCCTACATTCATTGCGTTCAATAGCAGAATTACGCAAAATATCTAACTTGGAAATTAGGACAAAAATGTAAAATCTTTACTTCCTCTAGAGATCTAACCGTGGTATATATTTACAACTATTTTGTTTAATTTAATAATGTAGTGGTTTCTAAATGTTATTTTGTGAAATATGTTATACTAATGTTTCTGATAATACCCTTTTATATTATTTTATAGAAAGTTTTTATAGAACACTATGAATTGCATATTATTTTTAAAGAACATGAACACAATGTAACAACACTTTTTATCTTAAAAAATCAATACAACAACATTCCGTTTAAGTGTTGGTATGAATTCCAGTTATTTGGATAAGAAGATATAAGATGCATATATATCTATATATATCAAAGTAAAGTCTTAGTTAGTGATCATTGAAATATTGGAAAATCTAATTTTATTAACTCATACGTGGATACCGGCTAATCACACACAAAACTCTAGATTTGGTAATAGTTTATCCACACTTGATATACTAATTCTACAATTCTCCTCCAGAAGCTTGAGCAAATTCAATTCAACGTCATCTTCAATCTTCCCCTCCTTAAAGATGAATCACACAATCTACTCCTTCAAGAGCCTCTTATATGTCCTCTCTACTCACTATATCTCCTGACATTCTAAATGGGAACAGAGTATATAAATTGTTAAAATATTTCATACTAAAAATAGAAATATATCGAACGTAGTATATATAGTTATAGAGATCAGTTAACTCGTTGTCATATTGTTTTAAATCGAAAACACGATTTAAAAATATACACTCGTTTACCGTCAAATCTTGAGCTCATTGATTTGGTATAGATTTAAATCAGTTTGAATACCGTTTAAACAGTGGACGCTGGATTCTTTGAGACGGTTGGACCAAGGTACGGTACAACGACAGTCGAAGGAGCGGACTGGGAGGGCACCGCGGCAGAGCAGCTCCAAACACACGGTGGAGCCGACTTAACCCAATCCACCCGTAACGGCTACGACTTTGACTTCTATTCCTCTGTCTCCTCCTTTTTAGTCTCCATTTCCAGGTTCTATATTACCGGCACTGTGAACCACAATAGCAACATGTTTGTCACCTCCTTTCTCCTGACATGTCACGAAAAGAAAGTTCAAGAATCATGCCAAGCCCTATTGTCGTAGCTCAACACGTTGTTGTTACCTTACAGATAGGAGACGTCTTTAGGAAAATACAAAAAAATGGGCCTAAAATATTTTTTAAATATTTACTCCCAGTTACTAACAAAAACCTTTAAAACCTCGACCGTGACTTGTATAGATCAGAGAGAAGAGAAAAATGTAAAGAAGACTAAATAGAGAGTGGTGAGATCTAATTTAAAATCTATTATGATATGTATTCAAATTAAATGTTGAAATAAGCTTTCATACCTATAAAGCCAAATGTCAACAGAAGAACATTGTGGCTATGTGCTCCTCTAAAAAGACAATTGGAAAGGTCGTTTATCTTTGAAATGTGGCTTTGTGCTTTTGGTTCTCTGTTCTCCAAATGCCTATACTCATATGTCTCGGAAATAGAAAGAGTATCGTCAGAAGCCATTTCATTTACTATATTTGTACAATCTAATCTAAGAGTTTTTATGTACAAAATAAGCATAATGCTGAAGAAGAGAACCTAGAGCCATAATGATGCAATCATTACCATGGACGATCCATGATTCTTTGAAGCCAAATTACCCAAAGCGTTTTCAACCGAGAGATATTGAACAAGGAGGAAACACTTTAAGCAAAACCCATGGAGATTTTGAGTTATCTCTTTACAAAACTACACAAATGTATCTGAACTTGCAGGAGATCTAAGACTAAGCGAACAAATATTTGGTGATGACATTAGTTTAGACGTTGGTTGATGGGTTTCTGCAGAATTTTGAGATCTATGAGATATTTATTTATACTGGAAATCAGAAAGGTTAAATGGATTAGAAAGACTGGTGAGGAGGCGAACGATCTCTGTTTCATTTAGGTTGATGATTAAATGAAAGGGGAGTAAAGAGTTGGAAAGCAATTTATGTTTCAAAGGGTGAGGCAAGAAGAATAGTTGCTGACGTGTCAGCATAACAAAAGCTCACAAATAGCTTAGATGGATAGCTTAGAAATCTAGAATTAAGACCTTTATATAGTTAGACTAGAGACTTGATGCAACCCTGGATCTCTGAAACTGGAAAACAGAACCTTTCGGAAC
>OVAN01013675.1:0-12652 GCA_900406275.1 Anastatica hierochuntica
GCTAAAGAACATGTAAGAACAATAGAATCATAGATAAACATGATTAAGAAATAGGATTAGATAACAAAAACTCAATCTTTCATCAAAGTAATCAAGATTCAACAATGGATTTGATCTTAGCTAAAAGAGAATCAAAAGAAATCAAACTTAGGTCTTTTCTTGTCTTAGATTTGCTTAAATAGTAAATGGGAANAAAATTGGTTTGACTAAACCGAGAAAACCGGTTTGGTTCATGCATTCTTCTTCAATCGGAGGCAATAACGACCTGTGCAAGACACGCGCAGGTCGGTACGCAAAGTTCGGTACAGATGTTCGATTCTTTCTAGTTTGAGTACCGGGGTGCGCAGCTCGGTATGCACAGGTCGGTACAGATGTACCTACCTGCGCAAGGGGTGCGCAGGTCGGTATGCACAGGTCGGTACTCTCCTGAAAGTGGCGTTTCTTCTTTGTTTGACTTGAGGCTTCGTTTGATCGCGTTGGTTCTCCCGTTTATTGATTCAAAGCGACTTGAAATGGTTTAAGAAGAGGAGAATGTGCAATTCCTAAGGACTCTAGACTCTAGACACTCAAATGACTAAGAACTAAGAACAAAAACTCTAAATGAAACACTTAATGATATGAAAATGCAACTAAAGTCTACTCCTAAAATGAGAAAAATATGATAATATCAGTATTTTAGCAATTAGATCATTATGCATATTTTTTTATGGAACATTGATGAATGTAACTGAGGTTTCCATAGAGCAACCTCTTTTTTCCTCTTTTATATCAATCTAAAATCTATTGTTGCTTGGTGTTCTTGAAATAGATTCTTCCTTCTTTTTATTTTTCTTTTGCACTCAATAAAACTCTACAGAGCTATGATTTATCGTTTTAGAAATGTTTACTTATTATCAAAGCACAGACAATCCTGGGTCTTTTAATCTCACTCGCTTCTAGAAAATAATCGGTCCTAGCTTCTCAAGTAGTTGCCTTTACCAACTTCATTGCCATAATAGAGTGCTTGGTGAATCGGATCTTACGATCTTTAGGGATTCAAGAACATGAATAGATCTTAGATTTCATTAATTTGAAATTGTTTGCTTCAATAGACCAAGGTTTATCACATAGAGAAAACCCGCCAACCCATGTATCACATTTCATGCTCGAGTTAGTTTGTCTTCTCTATCTCCTACTCCTACTCAAAGCAACACTAACAAGAGGATCAAATCTTGTCCAAGAAAGATTTCTTGTTGAATCAAGGTCGATGAATCTCTTGCGTCTCCTAAACCTAACAAAAGCGATGGCTTTTATGCAAACTTGAATAGAACTAAGGATACAAATGATAATGGAGATGCAAAGATAGAGGATTTGGAGATGTAAGCAATTGTAGAGATGTTCTAAGGTTTTTTGTAGCATCAAAATGAACTAAACATCAAGCTTCTCTATCATCCACGGTAATGTGTCTAGATTTTCTTCTAAGATAGAACAATGGGTGTAGTGGCTAGTGATGGATTTGAGATGGACATGTTAATGGCTGGTTTAGACTTATAGGCTCGGAATCTTGAAAACAGACGTGAGTGTGTATGTTATGGGTTTGATAAGGATGTGTTACGATGCAACTTTCTGTTGTTTTCAATGGCACATGTCGAGTGCACACAAAATGCCCGCTGAAATGACAAAGAGAAAACCAGATTTTGAAGAGCAGTTTGCAGTTGAAAAATGAATGGGAACCATTTTCTCTAAACATAACTTTGTTGTTTTAGTGGTCCAAAGATTTACATAGGCATGGAACTAGATTTATCTAAGATGATTCTGAAAAGGAACACGACACAACTCAAGGTGATTTGGAGAAAAGAAGATGTGCCACCAAGAAGATGTACTCAAGGTCCATTATTGGTGCTATCTAGGAGGTGATTCAGAAGAAGAAAGCTAAGAAGACATTGAGGAAAACAAGTCTGATAATTGGATTTGTTTTATGACAGATTAGGACATATTTTCAAAAGAAAAGGAGAAGGAACATGATCTTTGATTGGAGTTTGCGAGGTGACGTTATTGTCAATAGAAGAAGCATCAAGAGTTGGTGATTCTGATTTTTTGAAAAAAGGAGGACCTCTGAGAGACTTTGAAAAATTCAGCAAGTACCCAAATTGTATGTTTGTTGAAGAAGATGGTTAGAAGAAACACCTCTGAGAATATTATGATAGTTCTACAAGTAAAAGACATCTCTGAGAGAACTGCTATAATACTACAATTGCAAAATGAAGAAAGGTTAGGAGAAGCACCTCTAATAGAGTTAAAATAACTCTACAAGTGCAGAATGAAGTAAATGGTTAAGAGAAGCACCTCTAAGAGAGTAATGAAAACTCTACAAGTGCATATAGAACCTCATACGACATTGAAGAACAAATGATGATCATGTTCTAATGTCTACAAAGTGAAGTTGATATTCTTTCTACATCTCCTTACGACTTCAAGTGAAAGATCTGACAAGTTAGTTTGGTAGCTTCCATTCCGACATGTCTAGTGATTGGCGAAGTTTTGATGTGTACCTTCTATTGCATGCAAAATTGACTTCTTGATTTCACTCGACGCCAAGTTTTCGGGGGAATGTAAAGAGAAGCCCATATAAGTCCACAATCCCAAGGATTTATAAGTTTATGCGATTGGTGGAAGCCCATTGGCCTAGTGGTCAAGGGTTTAAAGGCTTCTACACCAGATTTGGGGATCAAATCCCAGAGAATGCAATTTCTTGCATATTTTCAGATGTAAATTTCAGGAGATTTCAGAGTGTTGTACGCAGAGCCGTTCGTTGTGGTCTCGTGTGTTGCGGAGAGAGCTTGTCCATCAAGGATGTTATACATACAGAACCGTTCATCGTAGATCCAGGTGTTACGAGAAGAGTTGCGTCGTTGAGTCATTTGTGAAGTTTTCCATCTGAATCGTATGGGTTACAGACAACGTCTGATTGCTCACCATTTGTAATAGAATTAAGAATAAAATATAAATGATGTTGTTACTTTCGGTTCGATCAGTGTTAAAAAAAAAGTTTATGCAGTTAGGTTTTTTTAACTAACATTTCCATAGAGCAGCCTCTCTTTTCTTTTTTCATATCAATCTAGAATTTGCTTGGTGTTCTTGAAATAGAGTCTTCCTCCTTTTTCTTTTTCTTTTGCACTCGATAAATATCTATCGAGCTAAGATCTATTTGCTAGAGAGAGAGAGAGAGAGAGACCACTTCAGGGGCTAGGAAAGACCACTTCCAAATTCCTTCTTAATAGAGGAGAGATCATTTCCACCAACTTCCCTCTCCATGAAAGGTGACCTTCACCCGGTTTTCAAAATTGGTATTTCAACCTCACAAGTCAAGACGACTATCCTATCATCAGTTGAAGAATTAGAAGTGTGTTTTGTGTCTTTGTTAGATTGGATCGCAAGTGGCAACTTCGATATCGCTCATGATGCACTATCAAACTTTCATAAGTTTGTGTCTACCTGCTTATTACTTTGGAAGCTTTGTATTTGAATCTACCTATCGTTTTGTTCATTGTGGTTTGTCCAATGTAATTTTTAAATTTGTAATTGTCTAAGATTATGAATGACAAAATTGTGCAAAAAAAAAAAAGAACGTTGAACAAAAAAAATACATAAGTTGATATAAGAAAATTTTTGCTTGATAAAACGATTTATCTTCTCCAACTATAAATTAGTGATTACTAGGAGAACACCAGCGCTATGCGCGGATTTTGTTTGATTTTGTTTCTTAAATTTTTTTAAATTGTTTGAAATTTTATTTATATTTTTTCACTAAATTTGCAATTTCCGTCTTTTATCATATATTATATATTCAATAAATAAATCTTAGTGTTTTTTTTTCTCGAATGACTACTTATAATCTTATATAAAATGTTAATTTACAAATACGTTTTAAATAAAATTCTTAAAAAGGCATCATATGATTACAGTATGTAGTAAATTAATATGAATAATATGAATTCAAAAATCTACTTAAATAGCTAATAATATGAATCGAGAACTGGAATCAGAATATTTCAAAAAAACGTTTTCATTTAATCGTATTACGTTTTTTTGTTTTTCATTTAATTGTATTAAATTAATATAGACATATCCTTCTTTCATGTGCTGAGACGTCACGACTTTTTATATTCTCCGATTTTAAATTTAAATCTTAAAAACAACATAAACGACTTTTTGTAGTCTCTAAATAAATACGACTTTAATAGATTATATATTTAATACAAATTAATTTTCATAGTTTAAATCTCACAGCGACACATGTTGTTTTCACGTCAACTGAAATTGATGACGTGTCAAGCTCTTAGAGAGATTTGAGCAACTTTTACATATTAGATTTCATATTTTTGGTGGGTACTGATTTGGATAGAGACTTCAACCTTGATTTGGGGACTATTGGCCATTGGATCTTTATATGTCGAAACTAGTGGTGCATGACAAAGTTTGTACCACTATGATTGTATATCCTCTAATGGTGTTATCTAGTAGTTCATTGAGTTCAATTTGCTTCTTCCTTTTTTTAGTTTCTCTTAAAATTATTTTTTAAAACATTTTTTCTCACCAGCAATTTGATCAGAAGTTGGTTGGAAATCTTTGTCTACGACTAATTTCCTATCAATTGTGGATCAATTCAAAATTTAATTAAAGAGATGATTGACAATTAGTTTTTAAAAACTGTTTAGACTGTGAAAAGCATTTAAGGTTTTGACAGTTTTAATAAACTAATCAACGATTAAAATCTTTCAAGTCTTTAAAGGTTGATTGTTTGGGACTTTAAGAGGGTGATTGGTAACTAGTTATAGGGACTTTAATTTTTTATACCGTCTTTAGCGTTAAAAATACTCCAATCACATTTTAACTTCTTAAGAGTCCTAAAAATACTCTTTAATTCTCTCACAGTTCATTTCTCTTTTTTTTCTTTTTCTTACGTTGTTTTTTCCTAAAGCCAATAATATGTGACTTTATTTCTATAAAAAAAAGTTACAGCCAATATTTTAAAGTGAAAGTTTTAACAAGTAATTTTTAATTTTAAAGTCATTACAGTTACAGTAGTTACAGTTCAAATCAATCACCCCTTAAATATTAGTTGTGGCTGTAAAATTATTAAAAACAGTTTTGGATTTAAATTTTAGGACAGTGATTTTAAAAAATAACAACAGCCTCATTTTTTTGACTTTAGAAAAAAGAAAAAGTTGAGTAAAAAATGGAAAGTTAATAAAAAGTTAATATGTGAAAGATTTTAGGAACTGTGAGTGATAATAGGACAGTTAAAATGTGATTTTAAATTATTAACTTTAACAATTTTAGACAAAAGTAAAAGCCTTAGCATCTTTTTCACAGTCTCACTTTTTTAAGAAAAGTCACTTCCCGTAAATTTTTAAAATAAAAGTTCAAAATAAAATTTACAGTGTAAGTTTCCGATCTAAACTTTCCTTAGCTCCGATTGCTTTTCTTCCTGTTTCTGATCACTATTCTCAAACACGAAAGAATTGATCACCGAGTTCAGGCCAAGCCCTACGTCTCGGGAGGAGATCTCTTGCTCCTCAACAGCATCCACTATTGGAAAAAGATTACAGAGATTATGATCTCCCGGTTACAGTGATTCCGGAGAGATGGTTTACAAAGAACGAAGAAGATTGATCCAGAGAGAATCAGAAAGGAAAGTGAACAAAGATCGTCTCCTCTCTGGCTTCAGCTTCTCTCTCTCTCTCTTTCTGTTGTAACTTCTAACTTCTCTTCTTCTACTTCTCTGTATATACTAGCTCAGTTAGTTGGAGAAATAACAGCTTTTCCAACAAACTCTTGAAACCGACTTGGGCCCTTTTGTGCACTCTAAAAGCCCATAATATTTATTCTGAACTTTTCTCTTCTTTTAGGCCTTATTGGGTTTCGAGGCCCAACATCCTTAGCAACACTCAACGACAACCTTGGGAAATTAGGTTTCACAATCTCCTCCTTTGTCTTGACGTTGTTGAACAGCCAAACGAGATCTGAAATCGATTTCCTTGACTTCGATCTCAAACTTGTAGATGCAGTAATATTGAAGCTCCCTTCACCTGAGATCTCCTCATCCGTCACTTCAGGAACACAAGGTATGCATCCCTTCAGTTCCTTCTGTGACTCTTCTTCTCCCTCTAGCTCAACACTCTTCAAAGAAGACTCACTCTCTACTTTGAATGTTTTCTTTTGAGCTTTCTCGGAGCTTTAGGTCCATACCCAGAGAGCCATAACCTTTGAACAACCGCCAAGACTCCTCCTTGACTATGCTGCATCCTGACCCAATTCTGCGAGTGTCGATTTGACTCCTCCTCGAATAGACCTCCACACCACCAGATCTACTTCAGTCTACCACAGGTATCAAAAGAAATCAACTTTCAAGCTTCCTTATGAAATCGACTCCTTTCTCTTAGCTTCTTCTTTTGACTTTGAAGCTAACTACTATTACTCTTGTCTTGTTTGTGTCAATCTCCATCACCTGTCTCCACCTGTTACCTGCAACCATTTAAGAAACAAACAACAAAGATACTCTCCAACACAAACCCGATCAGTTTTACTGGCTCAGGTAAAGATTTTGAAACCCTGATCTGATCTCAGAACCTTAAACATTTTCACAATAGTAACAACAATAGTGTGCTAACCCATTGCTTTACCTTCTTTGTGAGAAACCATTTTACCTGAGCCGAGTCTTGCTGCTGCTTAGTGGATACACAGCTGAGCCAATCCCTTCTCAAACCTTGGACCTGGCAAAGACTTAGTTAAAAGGTCAGCAGGATTCTCACTTGTGTGTATTTTCTCAATTATAACATCACCATTAGAAATAACATCCCTAACAAAATGAAGTTTAACATCTATGTGTTTGGTTCTTTCATGGTAAACACCATTCTTGGCCAAACACATAGCACTCTGAGAATCACAAAAAACTTTAGCTACTGAATTTGTCATCTTTAACTCTGAACAAATCCCTCTTAGCCATAAAGCTTCTTTGACTGCTTCTGTCAAAGCAACATATTCAGACTCTGTTGTTGACAGGGTCACAATATGTTGTAAACTTGATCTCCAGCAAACTGTGTTTCCTCCCACCTGAAATACATAACATATAATAGATCTCCTTCTATCCAAATCTGCAGCAAAATCTGCATCAACAAATTTAATAACATCAAAATTATCACTCTTAGTAAATGTTAAAGATTGATGTAATACTCCCTTTAGATATCTCATAATCCATTTGACTGCATGCCAATGAGCTCTCCCTGGATTTCCCATGAACCTGCTCACTAGACCAACTCCATAGGCAAGGTCTGGTCTTGTTCCCACCATTGCATACATGAGACTACCCACAGAACTAGCGTAAGGAGTATCTTTCATTAGACTTGCTTCCGCTTTTGACTCTTCCTCATCCAGGCTCTTTAGCTTAAAATGTGTACCAATAGGTGTAGTTACAGGACTTGAATGAAACATCCCAAAACTCTTTAGGACTTCTGTTAGATACTTCTCCTGGGAAAGTATTAGAGTTCCTTTCTTCCTATCATGTGTGATTTCCATGCCTAGAATCTTGCTTGCAGCCCCCATGTCCTTCATTTCAAAAGACTCCTTAAGTTGCTCTTTCAATTTCTGAATTACTGACATATGTTTGGCTGCAACCAACATATCATCAACATAAATCAACAAGTATACTAGGTCTTCTATATTTGTGCCTTTCACATAGACATACGCATCATATTGGCTTCTTTGAAATCCATGATCTTCCATGAACTTGTCAAATCTTTTATTCCACTGTCCTGGACTTTGTTTTAGTCCATACAGTGACTTCACCAATCTACAGACCTTGTGCTCTTCCCCTTTAGCTACAAAACCCTCAAGTTGTTCCATGTAAATTTCCTCTTCCAAAGTCCCATGAAGGAATGCAGTCTTAACATCTAACTGTTCTAGCTCTAAGTCATGTTTGACCACCCAAGACAGCAATAACCTTATTGAAACATGCTTTACAACAGGAGCAAACACTTCTGTGTAATCTATTCCTTCAACTTGTGAATAGCCCTTTGCCACAAGTCTAACCTTGAATCTAGGACTTTCAACTCCAGGAATACCAGATTTCTTCTTGTAGATCCACTTGCAGCCAATAACACTTTTATTCCTGGGCCTGTCAACTAAATTCCAAGTCCCATTTCTCATCAGAGAACTCATCTCCTCTCCCATTCCATTATTCCACAGATCTCAGTCTTTACTTTCTCTAGCCTCTTTATAGGACAAAGGTTCTTCTGAATCAATTAGAGCTGCTCCTGCTAAGGCATAGGCTACACAATCTGTATCCAGAAACCTTGACGGCTTTCTGGTTTGTCTTCTTACTCTGTCCCTAGCAAGAACATAGTCTTCCAAGTTCTTTGTGCCTTCTTCTGTCTCTCCTGTTTGCTCTTGTAATGATTCCTCACTCTTGCCATCACTTGAAGAGTCTCTTTGAGTAGTTACTTCTTTTAACTTACCCTGAGAACTAGTGGATTTACCTAAGTGATACATTTCTGTCACTGGGTTGAATGTCATTTTTCTGGTTTGAATATTTGGTTATATCTTCAAATCCTCTACCTTGTTCCAGTCTTTAAAGACTTCCAACTCATTGAAGATTACATCTTTACTGATCACACACTTTAGATCTTCAGGCATCCAAACCCTGTATCCCTTTACTCCCTGAGGATAACCCAGAAAGACTCCTTTTAGAGCTCTAAGAACTGTTTTTCCTTAAACTGTATGTACATATGCAGTACAACTGAATTTTCTTAGATTTGTTAAGCTTGGTTTAGTACCAGACCACAGTTCCTCAGGGAGTTTGAACTCTACTGTTGAGTTAGGAGATCTGTTGATTAAGTAAACAACAGTAGAAGCAGTCTCTATCCAAAATTCTTGATCCAAACCAGCTTCAGACAACATTCACCTCACCTTTTCCATTATGGTCCTGTTCATTCTCTCTGAAAAACCATTTTGCTGACGTGTATAGCTGCACGTCTTGTGCCTTACTATACCACTTTCCTTACACAACTCATCAAATTGTTGATTACAAAATTCTAACCCATTGTCTGTTCTCAAATACTTAATCTTCTTTCCTGATTGATTCTGAACAGTTACTTTCCAATCCCTGAACTTGGAGAATGCCTCATCTTTGGTCCTCAGAAAGTATATCCACACTTTTCTGGAATAATCGTCAATAAAAGTGATGAAATATTTGCTATCACTTAAACTGGGAGGGGTATTAGGTGATCCCCATAGATCAGAATGTATGTAATCCAGAACAACTTTTGATGTGTGTTGACCCTTAGGAAAGCTCTTCTTCTTTGACTTCCCCAATACACAGTTTTCACAGAATGACAGAGTTGTGACTTCCTTATCAGTAATATAACCATTTTTTGCTTAAAATTTCCAGTCCTTTCAAGCTCATATGACCAAGTCTTGAATGCCATAACTTGGTCTTATCAGCTTGAAGCTCTGACATTAAGGCTTCATTTCTACTGATTGTTCCTTGTAAGTAGTATAAACCTTGGTCATATTTACCTGATAAAACTTTATGTTTTCCTTTGTAGAATGTAACCACAAAGTCTCCTCCTTGATAATGACACCCTGACTTCTCAAGCATTCCATAGGAAATAAGGTTTCTGTTCATGGAGGGCATGTACCTCTCATCAGATAGCACCACAACAGAATTGTCAGGTTTAGTTATCATGATCTTCCCAATACCTTTAACCTCACTTGAAGTGTTGTTTCCCATTAGGACTTTCCCACCTTCAACCTCTTCAAAGTCATAAAGAAGATCTCTATTAGGAGTGATATGAAAAGTGCACCCTGAATCAAGTACCCAATTTTCTGTTGCTTCCTGAGTGCTAACTGTCAAAACTAGTGGCTCTTGTTCTGCTACATTTGTGGAATCCTTTTGTTAGTTCCCATTGTTCCTGAATTTCCTCTCAGGACAAATTTCTTTTCCAGTGACCTTCTTTTCCGCACAGAAAACAGCCTTTATTATTAGATTTGTTCTTGTTCTTTCCTTTTCCTTTACTCTTTGATCTACCTCTTGATGGCTGATTGTTTCTCTTTTTCAGGTCTGCCTCTGGATTCAACATAAAGACCCTCTGCTTGGCTTTTGGAGCCTTTTCCACTTTCAAGGAGTTCTCTTTCTTTTGACCTTGCTGAGGCAACCACCTCCCTTAGGCTAAGTGTTTCCTTGCCATACTTTAGTGTCTCCTTAAGCTGGTCATATCTGCTAGGTAATGGGTTAAGTAGCAGGATTGATTGGACTTCCTCAGAAATAGTTACCCCTAGATTTTCCAGATCCTGAACTAACTTCTAAAAGTCATCAACATTCTGGTCCATGCCCTTTGACTCATTCATTCTATATGTGTAGAATTTGAGTTGCATGTAGATTCTGTTAGGCAAATATGTTTCCATGTACAGATTGTTTAGGGTATTCCACATGTGAGCAGTTGTCTCACATTGAATTATTTTTCTTAACACCCTATCAGTAAAATTTGGAATTATAATACTTCTTTGACTTTGCAACTTTTACAGGGTCTTTAACTCTCTCAGTTGAGCTTACTCCTTCGATTCCCTTTAGAGGATTCTTTTTCTCAGCATCTTTGCTTTCTTTTGCAGATGAAAGATCCATCAAGAGTTCTTCATCCATCAGGATATCCTCGAGTCCCATGATGTTGAAATGAGCCATCATACGAACCTTCCATAGATGGAAATCCCCTTTTCCATCAAATCTTTCAACATCTACTCTCGTACTCATCATCTCTGACTCAACCATTTAGATCTTTTTTCTTCTTCCTAAGGCTAAGTTCAACCAGTTACTAAGATCTAATTAAATCTTTTCCCAATTCAAAAGATCTTGAACTTATACTACAATAATCACCATATCCAATATCCTTATTGTTTCAGAGATTCGAAACAATGATCTATCTTCTACAAGAAGGTTACTTGCAGATGATGAAGGATCCTGATGGTCGATCTTAGCCAGCACCAGAAGCTCTGATACCACTTGTAAGTTTTCGATCTAAACTTTCCTTAGCTCCGATTGCTTTTCTTCCTGTTTCTGATCACTATTCTCAAACACGAAAGAATTGATCACCGAGTTCAGGCCAAGCCCTACGTCTCGGGAGGAGATCTCTTGCTCCTCAACTGCATCCACTATCGGAGAAAGATTACAGAGATTTCGATCTCCCGGTTACAGTGATTCCGGAGAGATGGTTTACAAAGAACGAAGAAGAAGAAGAAGAAGATTGATCCAGAGAGAATCAGAAAGGAAAGTGAACAAAGATCGTCTCCTCTTTGGCTTCAGCTTCTCTCTCTCTCTCTCTCTCTTTCTGTTGTAACTTTTAACTTCTCTTCTTCTACTTCTCTGTATATACTAGCTCAGTTAGTTAGAGAAGTAACAGCTTTTCCAACAAACTCTTGAAACCGACTTGGGCCCTTTTGTGCACTCAAAAAGCCCATAATCTTTATTATGAACTCTTCTCTTCTTTTAGGCCTTATTAGGTTTCGAGGCCCAACATCCTTAGCAACACTCAACGACAACCTTGGGACATTAGGTTTCACATACAGTTACAGCTCTAACCAATAAACACCTAAATTATATTCAAAAATTTGTCAAAGATACTTCCGACCAATATTTTAGTCCAAATTATACTTCTTCTTCTTTTTTTTTTGCACAGTCTGAATTATACATATATGTTTTTTTGACATCATTCATATATGTTTTCATGTACTGGCAACAAATCCAATTTTTTAGGGGATGGTATTGAATTGTGTTTTTTAATGTATTTTGATGTAATTGACATTGGAAGTATTTTGTTGTATTTTATTGTATTTTCATTAGTGGACAATGTGTTTGGAAGTATTTTGATGGATTTGATTGTAATGTGTTTTTATTAATTTCTATGTAATTTTAAATCATTTCAAAATAAGAAAATATTATTCTAGAAAATAATTCATCAAATATCTTTAACAAAAAGGTAAAAATATACTTTCATAATTCTAATTATCACTACTAGTTGCATCATTCCACATTTTTTCTGCCAATGCTTCTCTCCACATATTAGCACTTTCTCTCTCTTGAACTTGTGTTTGTGATATTTCTTCAATATTCTCAGAATCATCTCTTACATTGTTGCTTTCTGCATTGGTAGCTTCATCGGAAACTTCAAGAGGAAATTCATCTGAACGACAAAACTTGCGAAGAAAATTATGTAAGCATGCACAAGCCAATACCAGTTCTGCTTGTGTTTTGAAAGGAAATGGAGGAGCCGATTTAAATATCAGAAATCATGACTTGAAAACTCCAAAGATTTTCTCAATTACATTTCTTAATGAAGATTGACGATGATTGAACAATTCATGTGGAGTTTCAGGATCACAATCTTGATCAGTAAACTCTTGGAGATGATACTTAGTTCCTCGAAAAGGAGCCAAAAATTTGCGTCTGTTAGCAAATCCACAATCCGCTAAATAAAATTTTCCTGAAATAAAATCAAGCATATNCAGCATATGCGTAAGCTTATCATTTTGTAAACAAAAATATTTAGTTTATCATTTCGGTTTCCCTTGAGGAACCTCAAATTTATTAGTCCTCCTCGTTAATGCATCATATAACACTTTG
>OVAN01013676.1:0-12651 GCA_900406275.1 Anastatica hierochuntica
GGACCCTCCCAAGCTTTCAGGAATTCCTAGATATGTGCCCATACCACCTTCTTTGGTGATGCCTAGAAGAGTCTTTATTGTATCATTAGTATGATTTGGGACATTCTTCCCAAACATGACCGATGATTTATCAAAATTAATCACCTGTCCTGAGGCAGCCNGTACATCCAGGATGACTTGACACTGTGAAGCCTCTGCCTTACAAAAAAATAGGCTGTCATCAGCAAAAAGTAGATTTGATATTGTCGGACTATGTTTTGCTATCTGTACCCCAGTAAGTGCATTATCCCGTTCTTTTCTTCTTATATTTGCAATCAGTACCTCCGTGCAGATAATAAAAAGATAAGGCGATAGAGGATCACCCTGACGTAAACCTCGCTGGGGGAGAATATTCCCTGTCGGCCTCCCATTAAACAGGATTTTGTATGATACAGAACGAACACACCACATTAACCATGATATCCATACCTGTCCAAACCCCATTTTCCTCAAAACTGCCTCCAAGAAAGGCCATTCAACACGATCATAAGCTTTACTCATGTTTGTCTTAATTGCCATAAAATCCTATCGACACCTCTGATTAGTCCGCAGGCCATGAAACATTTCCTGAGCAATCAAGATGTTATCCGTAATCAAGCGTCCGGAAACAAAAGCCGATTGTGTCTCCGAAATGACACGGGGGAGAATCCGTTTAAGCCTTAGACATAAAACTTTTGAAATAATTTTATACCCCACATTGCAAAGACTAATTGGTCTGAGGGCTGTCATTCTTTTCGGGTTAGTCGTTTTCGGAATGAGACAAATGTTTGTCTCATTCAGACGAGCATCAAAACTTCCATCCCTGAAGAAGTTCCGAACCAACTTGACCAAATCGTTCTTTAGGATCCCCCAATAACGTTGAAAAAACAAAGCTGTCATCCCGTCTGGATCAGATGCTTTTTCAGGATGCATCGACTGTGAGTTATAGATACCATTTACAAATATATATTTTCGTTCTAAAAATATTTAGGTTTTGTTAAACTAAAAATATATCACTTTTTATTACAAAATTTGTTATTAATTGTGTGGGTGAGTGCATGTGTGGCGATTTTGAACGTTAGCAAAAAAAAAAAAAAGTGGTATGCAACCATGTAAAGCACTAGTAATCTCTCAGAATGCAAATAAGTTATCTCTTGAATTTTGATCTGAAAGATGTGACTAAGAAATGATGTAATTGAATTGACTAATTAGAGGCAAACATTTATTTGAGTTGGTACAACGTGTGTAAAATATGGTCCACATTTCTCATTTTTTATTTATCTGTTTATTTAGTTTTATATAAAATAAATTGTATTAACTACGTGAAGACAAATATAAGTTCTATTTTCTTTTTGATAAATAAATTGTATTAACTACGCTTAAATTTGACGTTTTAGGTTTTGAAGCATTTTTATTAATTAATTTTAAATTTCAAAAACTATTAAATATAGATATTCAAAAAAGATTATTTTCGGTCTGTCGAGAGTAGATTTTTTTGTTAAGCAAAAAAAAAGAATATATTTTCTGTGTTTTTTCCTTGTTCTACAAAAATAGATTTTTACAATATTTTCATTAGTTAATATTAATAAATTGTAATCATTAAAAAATATTAGTCGAGAATATTTAAACTAAATGAATACTATTTGTTGATCATTTTTGAAAAATAGATAATTAATATTTTTATTACTAAATATTCATTGTATTTTTAATCCATTTGAAAATCTAACTTCAGGGAATAGAATGAGTAGTTATTGATACATAGTTTCTCACATATATATATATAATCATAACTCACGAGATTCTACGTGTGTAAAATCATTATTTTAGATTATAACATGTATCAATTTATAAAGTAACTTTTGTAAAAAATTTCTTTCTAAATCATTTAACTTTTAAAAAGAACAAACAATAAAAAAAATAATTAGTGGTGTCTTTAAATATTTCCTCTAATTCTCTTCATATTTGATATTTGTAATTTATTTTTTATTTCCATTTTGTAGTAAGGATTTCAAAATTACAAATATAAAACTTAAGAAAATGAAAATGAAAAACACATAATTTACAATTAAATAGTTTAGAATAAAATAATTATAAAGATATATTATTTATTAATAAAATTAGATTAATTTTATTCTAAAATTAGATTAATTTTATTTTAAAATTTTGAAATATACTTTTAGAATCTTATAATTTTGTTAGACAATGCATTTGTCAGATTTTTACTGTTATTCTAGATTATTTTAAATTTTCTATATTATTAAGTACAAAATAATATAATATTAGATTTAATTTTACAGGTCTTTATTACATCATTAACCAGTTTATATTCTAAATATTATAATTATAGATTTTAAAATATATATTTTGAGCCTTAATCTTTTTTACACTTTTAATAATTATGTTGTAATGAATCAAATGTAAAAAATTAAAAACTTAAAATCGACTTTTTAAATTGTATAAAACAACTATTATGAAAAAGTATGTACTAGATTCTTACTTTTATAATGTTATATATTATAAATTTTATGTGTATTTTATAAATTTTATTTTAGGATTTTATAGTTTTTTCTCTTATTTGATTTTTTAATTATCTAGTTGCCATTTAAAAATAAGCTAATAGGTTTACACTTTTGTTATTTTATCTTTCTTAAGAAATAAATAAATAATAATAAGAAATTTTATGTTTATTTATATATCTTCATCGACACATTTCATAATCGAAATAAAAATTGACAAGTGACAAAATCTGATGAGTTATAATGTTGCCAACGTTTCGTTTTTACGTCGAACGTGTTCAACTTTATATAATAAGGTAAAGTATTATCCATCTAAAATTGTTATATATATATATATATATATATATATAATATATATAAGCAAATTATAGTCATAATATTCATCTTCTTTAAATAAAAAATTATTTCTTTAAACTTGATACAAAATGAAATTGATGGGGGAAATTTTATTCTTTAGAGTCGGCCTTAGTCAAACCAAAATAGTGGAATTACTTTAGTCAGAGATCGTGTAAACAAAGAGTCGAACCCTGGTCATGAGCCAAATTTATGGTCTTCAAAGCAAAAGATCCTTAAAAGGTTTACGTCTCTCATGATAATGACTCAAAACCTCGGAAGATTAAGGAAAATATTTTTTTTATTATGAGATAAACACATAATAGGAAGATATTCATATATTTCTTAAAAGATATGAAAATATCATATTTGTGAAACCTATACAAACTAAAGGAAGAACTCTAATTGGAAAAGAGGGTTTTTTTTCATACTTTCACACAAAAACTCCATCGTAATCGAGATATTTTGTTTATCAATAAAGATTGATTCCTTTCGCTTTGATCATTGTCTTTATTTCTTGTTCTCTCTCCCTTGATGAATTAAAAAAAATCTCCTAAGATTTCTTCTGTATCAAATTAGTTGATGTTTTAAAAAAAATCCACTACAAGAAAATAGGATTTTTGCGAGGAAAATTAACATGTCGATAATCGACCCTCGAAAACCAAAAATGCTCGCAGTTTTGCAAATTTGCGACGAAGAGATTTTGTTGTCGATTCCTCGCAAATATGCGAGGGATTTGCGGTTAGAAGTCGTAGACGTATCCTTTGCGAGTGATTTGCGAGGATAGTCACAATTTCATCGCAAATCTTTTGCAAAGAATTTGCGACGATCCCTCGCAAATGCCTTGCAAAATATTTGCTATGGATTTGCTAAAAGGGTCACAATTTCCTCGCAATTTTTTTGCAAGGAACTTGTGACTATCCTCGAAAATCCGTAGCAAATATTTTGGTTTCTCAAGCAAACAAGCAAAATCTAAGCCCGGGAAAGAGGTTTGAAGGCGGGGAACTCATAGCAAACAAGATCCAAGGGTTATGCGAAGAGTGCCCAAACAAGATCCTTAGAGAGATGTATCAAATAGCAAAATTCAAACCTACTCTCTCGTACTTCGCCATACTCATCCCAAGTCGACTAGGTAGCCTACGCCTAACTCGTCACAAGCAATTTTATCAAACAATCCTTTAACATTCATTAATGGATTCATGTGAAATCTCACCTGTGGACAAGAAATCAAATACCATTTGTCTAGGAAGAAAAAGGCTTTTGATCATTTTTGAGAGGCTTGTTTAAGTGTTTCGTATGGCTTCTCTCAATGAAAAATTGCTTGTCATGTAGTAAAATCGAGGGAGACTAGGACAATTGGCATGCACAAAGATTTGCCTTCTCTAAATCATTCTCATTCCCAAGTAGACTCCCTAATTCTACCCTTTTTAATCACCCACAAACACACCAATTACTACAATGATCAACTTCTTTTAGTTCCTTTGATCATGATCTCTAAGGGTTTCTTTTCTTCTCATGGAAAAAGCTCTTTAAATCTTTCTTATTTCTTTTTCTTGATCCTTCTTTTTCTAGTCTCTTAGACATCTTGACTACTTCTCTTTTTAGCCTAGGATCTTATTTTCTTTTTCTTCTCATTACAAACTTAGAGCTAGCTTTCTTTTTGTTTCTTTTTTAGATTTCTCTACCCTTAGAGTTCTAAACATCCTTTCATTCTTTCTTTCCTTAGACTTTTCTCATTGATCCTCTTCGAAGTTTACTAACCTTCCCAAATCCATGATCATCAAGTATAGGCACTCGAATTGATCCCCATCCTATCTAAGCTAGCCTTAAAGCGAGACTAGTTCTAAGAAAGGTCACCTTTGTCATCCCAATACTCACGGGATTTTACATATGAAAGCACAAAAAGGAGACCTCACTCGTATAAGAACAATGGGGCTTGAATGAAAGGTTTGGGTTAAGGGTGAGGAACAATTCTTAAAATGAGAATCACCACCCGAGGCCGCGATCACGCCGCTTCTCGCCTCACACCCCTCGGATCGCGGCTGCTCCTCCACGATCACCAAGGTCTCGCCTTCCTTCGACGTCGCATCGTCTCCTCCGACGACTACGACGCTCCCTCCGGCCTTCGTAGCCCTTTCTGACGCCAAGGTCACTTCGTTCCGACCCTTCACCTTCTTGGATCCATCTCCCGCGACCACCACCTCGCCGTTTTGGCTCCTCCGACTCCTCTCCGCCACTGTGGCGTGCGACTCTCCCACGTCTCGCTCTCCACCGCGGCGGCTCACCTCTTCTTCTCTCTCTCGACTCACCATCCTCTTCTTCTCTCTTTTTTTTTTGATTTGGTTGCGTGAAAGAGAGGGAAGAGAGAGAGGTTGAGTTTTTAGGGTTTAGGTCGGGTAAACGGGTCGGGTCTCGGATAGGTTTGGGCGGGTTCGGGTGTTGGACCGGGTTTGGGTTAGTTTAGGTTTTGGTTTGGGTCGGGTATTACAGTTAGATTCTTCTTCTTCCTCATCATTTTCCTCGTCCAATTCTAGCAAAGTTTCTTCGTTATATGGCGTCAAGATGACAAGCCATAACGAATAGTTTCTATCGGACATACCGAATGGACTGAATTCATTTGTATACAAACCAGGATATACATTTTTGCACTCGTTAGCGAAATCACGGTTTACCGTTTGAAAGTGTTTCCATGCTCTCGTATCATAAGAATGTGTAATCTCTCCATCTACAATTGTATGTTGTGCATATCTCATGGCAACCGCTGTCTTTTCTGAAAGATATAGACGCCTCAGTTTGTCATTGATTGGTAAGTATCGCATCCTCTGGATTAGTACACATGTACGTCCACTTGTAGGCTGATATCTCAGTTTCCCAAAAAGCAACACTCATGCAACTTTTCATCATCTTTCCAAAATATCATGCAGTTGTCAATGCATACATCAATCGTTTCAGATGGTAACCCAAGACTAGAAACCAATTTTTGAATTGCATAATAAGACTCAGCTAAATTATTATCCGCATGCAAATACTCTTTAATTAAATCAGTCCATGCATCCATGCAATTCTCATGTAAGTTGTAATCACTTTTAATTCTCATCATCCTAGATGCCAATGATAATTTATATTGCCCTTCTCTACATCCATTATAGATAGGTAGATTTGCATCGTCTAACATATCATAAAACTTTTTAGCATCTACATTTGGTTACTCATAATAAGGAGTATCAGCAAATGTAGCATTTTCAAATGCAAATGATGTTTCATGAAATGCATCTGTCACCATATCATGAAACTTATTTTCGGTTTGATGTTCACTGTAAATATCGAATTGATCATGATGATGACTAGTTCCTCTCTTTCGGTTCACACGACTCGAACTACTATCTGCTTCAACATTACAACTTTCTCTATGCGAAAGCCATAGATAGTAATTTGGTGTAAAAACTCTATTATATAAATGTCTCTTCACAGTATTTATTGAGATATATTTATCGTTTCGACATTTACGACATGGACAAAATATCTTACTGTTCTCTTCCGCACGGGGGTTGTTAGTAGCCTCATAAATGAATCCATACAAACCATCACGATACTCTTTTGTTACTTCACCGGTAACTGGATCTCTCTACTGATACATCCATCCTCGTAAGGCAAAATTTCCATGCTCTAAACCCGACATTTTTTCCTTGATATTTTTTTTTAATTTTTGAATTGGTGAATGGGATGGGAGAGTATGGAGTTGTATATATAGAAAATATTTGCTATGGAATTGCTAGGAAATAGCGACTGCAGAATTTTGTAAGGATTTTGCAAGGTATTTGCTAAAGTTTTTCGGCGAAAAATTTCCTCGCAAAAGGTGGTTACTCTTCTGAAAAACGTTTCGACCTAAAATTAGTTATACCTCGCAGATTCTTCGCAAATTTGTTACCAATTTGCGAGGATCACATGTCTCTTGCACTTTCCTCGTAGATTTCTCGTATCACATGTCTCTTACGCTTTCCTCGTAGATTCGAAAATTTACGAGAGAGCACTTTTACTCGCAAAACAGCCGCTAATTTACGACGGAATTGCGATCAAACCTTTTCCTCATAAATTTGCGAGAGTTTTGCGATAAAAAAAAATAATTGTCGCAGTGTTATCGCAAATAAATCGTAAATTTGCAAAGAAATATTTTTCTTGCAAAATTTCCTCGCAAATAGCATGTTTTCTTTTAATTTTTGTATCAAAATTAGTTGATGTTTCAACTTTCAATTTTCAATTTAAAATTAATTAAATATTTTAATGTTTTGACTATTATGTATTTGTTATTGGTCTAATTGAAGTTAAATAAATAACAAATAGTGTTTTAATATAAAAATAAAAAAAATATTTTTTTAATTTATGTGTAAAACATCAACTATTTTAATACCATGGGTAGTACATTTTTATACTGGGAAATCCACTACGAGAAGTACTACAATTACCGACAAGAACTTTATCATCTTATACTTTTAGGATTCTCATGGTCAGTAGTCAAAACTCAAAAGTCATACAAAAAATTCCTCCTCGGGATCAGAAAAATCATTATTGGAGTTTGGAAAATAATAAATATTTTAGTGATCGAGAAATATGCATGGTTATAATTATCTTATGACGTCCAAAAAGAAAGTTTTTTTTTTTTTTGATAAAACAAAGAAAGTATTATCTTATGAGGTCGAGAAAGAAAAAAAAATACATTTCTTTCATTTTGTAAAAATACCTCATTTTTTATTTTATTTATGTTGTTTTAAATTTTTAAAGTAAATCTAGAAATAAAATTTATATTTTTACTTGACCGTTTTAGTTTATGAATTAAATAAAAAATTTGTAATGTATTAATAAAAGACAATTTTTTAGTAATTATTTTTAATTCGTTTAAAAGTGTTAAAATGGTATTATCTCCGTTATGTTTTAAATTTCTTTTCAAACTTTAATTTTTGTTTCATTTTAAGTGTCGTTTTATATTTTCAGTGCAAAAGTTTTTCTAATTTTCTAGTTTTATCTCTATTCTTCTAATTTATTTAATATACAAATGAAATAAAAGTGTGTATTAAAAGGGATAAAACAAAATATTTAATCATTTTTTAATATATGTCTGAAACATTCTGACTTAATGGTAAGGACGAGTTTCCGGAGAGTTAACAAAAAAACAACCGAGTATATTAAAAAAACGGAGTATAATACAATAAAATAATCAAAACCAAAAAAAACAAGAAATGGGCAGATTCGTTTGTTTCCTTACATATTTTTTTTGTTAAAATTTAAAATTATTCTAGTGGTTCTATTATCTCAATAACAAAAGCGTGACATATGACAACTGAAACGTATAACTATTTTTCCCCACACCCACCTCCCCGTATATTTCCACGTCATCAATTTATTACCTTCTATGGCGATTATGTGGGTCCTACGCTTCTAGTTGCCAAGTGTGAAATCTCGCTCCCACTTGGAATCACACGTGTCGACTTATCATTGGGCAAATAGCCAGTAACCGTGACCACAAAAAAATAAAAAATAAACTAATCCAATTTTGTTACAGCATACAAAACGAAATTAGAAAATTATTTTTAAACTTTTCTTCATTGTGCTCTATACTTTATCTTTTATAATTATGTATTATAGTAAAATATAAATATATATTCGATTTGATGTCTTATCGTAATTTGTCATCGACTAACGAAGAAAGCGATATAGTTTTGATAACTTTTTTAAAAAATATATATTATTTTGTCGGGAAAAATAAAATTAGAAAGAAACATCGTTATCGAAGTTAATTGCAGCCTCCTCCACTCCGTTGTCCTAGTTCGTTCGTGTCGAGTTTATATATAAACGCAGAGAAAATATTGGCACTTTAATTAAAATGGTATAATTATTTAGCTGTTAAGCCTGTTATTTAGCAATGAAATGACTAATTTAACCTCATCCACTTTGGTTTATTATGTAATTACACAGACACGACATGATTAGTCAGGCTTTGTATATGTGTCGCATTGTCGCCATATTTAGATCCTTAAGTGCAACTATAACACACTAAACTCGGCTGAAATGTTGGGGATACTTTTCTAATTATCGCTAATTAACATAAATTATGCAATTGTAAATTATTTTAGGGTAAAAAAACTATAGTAATACGTTTTTCTTGATATTTTTTTAATAACGGGATGATTAATGTTTCTAACGTGAGTGCAGCTGTTCACTAGTTCACTTTCTAATTTTTTTAATGTGTCTAAAGCGTGATACCATTTTCGAGTGACCAAATGGATTTTTGTTATTGTGTAAAGATATATACATTTTTTAACAATTATGTTGCATTTCAAAGCCGGTTATACGTTTTAAATATCATAGTTTAAATAGAAAAAACAACTAATTTATTTGAAAATATAACATTTTAAATATTAAACTTAATGGTAGTTTAATTTGACTCAATGCTGGTTTCAAAAGAATATTACACTTTAAAATGATTATATATCGCATTTTAAAATGATTATATCATTTTTTACAGTATTAATTTGTTACAGTTGTCGTATTTGTTTTTTTTGTTCATATTTGTTTTACCCTTAAACCCCTCGAAATATTTAACTTTCAAATAATTCTATTACGAAAAACAATCCTACAAAATTGTAAATTCACAGTTCTTAACAGTTTTTTTTTTGCATTAAGTCTCTACTATAGAAAATTAGAAACAAACATTCATGATCATTGGATCGGTTTTACTAATTACTTAATCTTGTTATAAACATCTTGTAAATTGCAATGATTATTTGGAATAAATCTTAGTTATACTCTGTAAAAGCTTTTGTTTTATTTATTTTTTCTGTTAATCTTGGCGGGTGTATATAATATATAAATGAAACAAATAATAGAAGATAAAAACCCAAAAAATTGACGTTTTATTCGGCCATTTAAAAGCATAATAACGCCGACTCTGTGAAGCATTTTGCAGCATACCTTCAACAAAAACAAAACTAAAAAAAAAAAGCAAAATATCTCAAGAGACAAAAACAAAAAAAAGAAGAAGAAGAATGTCAAGAGTAGTATGAACGTTTCCTACGAAATCCTCCGATCACGTTGTTAGACTATCAAACAAACGAAAATGGAGAGCACCGATTCTTCCGGTGGTCCGCCGCCGCAGCAGCCTAACCTTCCTCCAGGTTTCCGGTTTCATCCAACAGACGAAGAACTCGTCGTTCACTACCTTAAACGCAAAGCCGCCTCAGCTCCTTTACCCGTGGCCATCATCGCCGAAGTCGATCTCTACAAATTCGATCCATGGGAACTTCCCGGTACAATCTTACCATCATCATCATCACCTCTTTTTATTTCTTTCTTGATCCAATTCCATATTTAACTTTTCTTCTTAGATATTTTGTAGATTTGTACAGTTTTTTTCTCTGTGTGACGTTATGATCTAATTTTGTTTCAGCAAAAGCATCATTTGGAGAGCAAGAATGGTACTTCTTCAGTCCAAGAGATCGGAAATATCCGAACGGAGCAAGACCAAACAGAGCAGCAACGTCGGGATATTGGAAAGCGACGGGTACAGATAAACCGGTGGTTGCGTCCGATGGAAACCATAAGGTAGGCGTGAAGAAGGCACTCGTCTTCTACAGTGGGAAACCTCCAAAAGGCATAAAAAGCGATTGGATCATGCATGAGTATCGTCTCATCGATAACAAACCAAACAATAGACCACCACCTGGTTGTGATTACAGCAATAAGAAAAACTCACTCCGAGTATATACAAACAAACTCATCTTCTTCGTTGTTTTTTTTGTTTGGTGATTTGATATTTGGGATTTTTCTTTGTTGTTGTATAGCTTGATGATTGGGTGCTATGTCGAATCTACAAGAAGAATAATAACGCAGGTCGTCATGTGGATCACGATAAAGATCACGATATGATTGATTACATCTTCAGAAAAATCCCTCCTTCTATTTCAATGGCTGCTGCTTCCGGTCTCCACCACAACAATGTCTCCAGGTCCATGAATTTCTTCCCGGGAAAATTCTCCGGTGGTTATCCGGTTTTCTCCGATGGTGATCCGGGCTTGTACGACGGTGGTAGCGGCGGCGGAGGCATGATCAACAACAACAACATCGGAATCAACAGTAACGAAAGTGACGTGATGGGTTTCAATCATGCTTCTTCCTCTGGGCCAATGATGATGATGGCGAATCTGAAACGAGCACTTCCGGTGCCGTATTGGCCTGTAGCGGAAGAAGAACATGATGTATCTCCGGGAAAGCCGTTTCACGGCGGCGGAGACTGTTCAAACATGTCTTCTTCGATGATGGAGGAGACTCCGACGACATTGATGCAACAACAACAAGGTGGTGGTGTGGTAGGAGACGGATTATTCAGAACGACTTCGTACCAATTACCTTCAGGGTTAAACTGGTACTCTTCTTAAACCGATATGTGATTTCACCCGCCGGTTTACTAAAACTTTTCCGATTGGGTGGGGCCAAATTGCATTATATATATAAATTCGATATTTGTGTATATGTTTTTGGGTTGATTAAAATTTGGTCAATTTGAGATTTGATCATAGGGATTAGAGGAAGAAGGATGAAGTGAGGCAAACATAGGTAGGATTATTTAAAAATATACATACTGTTTTTTTCTTTATTTGAATGTTTAAATGTATAAATTTATATATTTAGATGTTTATATATAGATTGTATTAGATGCATATAGGTGATCTTAATGTTAATTTGAGTTTGTATTTTCTCGAAAAGGAAACGATTAAAACATGAAAAATTTTAAATTAAAATAAAAAAATAGTTGTGTAACTTTATATTTTCTTCACATAGATATATGCTCAATGGTCAATATCAATGTTATCTTTTTGGAATGAGAAAATTGCTTATGAAATATTTTTAAAATCAAATTGCTTATGAAATTATGAAGGTATTTTATAAATTTGATTGATAAGAAATATTCCATAGTATCAAATTACCAAATCTATAGCCTAAATTAAATGTTTTTTTATGACAAAAGGAACACTCGCCGTTAAGCTATTGCTTAGAGAGCATTATACGCTTATTAATCACTAATTTTAAATTACACTTATTATATATTTGCATATATATTTTTCTTACCACTAAAGTATCTATAGAAACTAAGGTTCTAATTGTGATCATACGAGGAACAATAGAAATGAGATGGAAAATGGATAAAAAATAAAATACTAGGAATGAGGAGAAAAATATATCTTTTTTTTATTACTTCTCAAAATTGTTAAGGAATATTTTTATTCTAAGATTCTCTATGAGAAAAAGAATGTGAAGGAATCATGTGGAAAAAATATTTTCTACAAATGCATGGTGTAAATTTCGAAGAATGAAGAGGAATTCAATATTTCTTATGATTCCCATAATCACTATTTAAAGCCTAAATTGGTCATCTCGTTTATTCGTTAGTTAGAAGAAAACCGTGGTGACAAAGTAACATTGTAGAAATGAAAGGAATATTGTATAACCACTAACATGTCCTCATTGAATACATAAATTAAGATATACTACTTTAATTGGGTTTGATAAATGATACGTTAAACTTTATTTGAAATCTCGATTTATGAAGATATAGTACTGTAAGAGGAGAATTTAAAAGGATTGATTTTTGACGACTTATATCATCAAAATAAACTTATCTTTTCGGTCACTTGTCTAGAGAACTCCACAGTTAAATGTATTTGTGCAGGAGTAGTATTAGGTGTAGGAACATGATTTCTACGAAATGGGCAAACTGATAAATATAAAGTGA
>OVAN01013677.1:0-12650 GCA_900406275.1 Anastatica hierochuntica
TAAAATTCATATAATAATTTGTATTGTCTAAATAAAAACCACATGATTAAATTTTTAAAAGTAAAAAAAATTAAGATGTCATTTTTTTAAACATCTAATTATATTGAAATAAACCGAAACCAAAGAGAGTTTAAATTTAAACATCAAAACAAAGGAAAACAAACCACACAAGCTAATTTTGGTCCAATATCATATCGGTTGAAAATTTTTGATAGTCGAAATTTTTTACATATCAAATCTAAAATTTACAAAATTTTAATACTCGCATACTACCAACTAATTATATATATATATATATATATATATATATATATATATATTTGTATCAGTTGAACATTCTTTAACAATACAACAACTCTCCGCCGTTGTTATCTTTGGATGTTGTAGATAACATTTTCTCGCATGGTCCACAGTATGGGTGAAGAAAAAAATGAGCGCCGAAGAACCGAACATAACTGAAAAATCAAACCGAGTCGTTTGGAGGTAATGCTAAATTTCTGAATAGATCCTAATCTTCTAAAACTAAATAACTCAAAACGGAGTCGAACGAATATCCAAAATTAAAATCACAAATCCAAAAATATATGTTATGTTATACTAACCAAAATATCTGAAAATAATTAAAATGTATGACTATTCTTAATTGTTGGGGATAATTTTATTCCCTTAGCGTCTGGTCATAGCTAGACCAAGGAGACATAAACAAACTTCATAGTTGAATGTGTAAACCAAGGCCATAGCCGAGGACACACCGCCAAGCTAAGGTTATAGCCGATGTAGAGCGAATATCCCCCTTGCACGATTTAAATCTTAAGAGATAAGGACAAATATCTTAATGAATTATGAAAATATTCCTTATTGTATAGATAGACTCGAAAATAGAAGTATGAAAATACTCTTATTCGAAAACTATAAATATAAAAGGAAGAACCCTAGTTCAAGATTTCGAGACTTCTTACACAAACACATACATGTATTGTAATCGATCTCTTATTCATCAATAAAGAATCGCTTTACAAACCCTTTGATATCTCTTGTTCTTGTACTTCTCCATCGAGAATCACCAGAAAACCTCTAAACATTAATTATATTTGTCAAAATTAAATTACTTTTTACACAACTAAACTAAGATTTAATCAACTTTTATTTTTATTTATTGGTGTTTCAGGTAAATAAAGTTCAATTCTATAAAGCTCTTAAATTTGAAAACCAAATCGAACCAAAACCCAAAACAACCGAACCGAATTCGAACAAAAATTTGAATATCTGAATGGTACCCAATTACTTAAAATCGGTACCCAAAATTTTGAACCCGAACCAAACTAATTACACAAGAACAAAAAGAAAAACAAACCAAACTAATTACACAAAATATCCACCCAAGTCTATAGTGTTTGCTCTAAATTTTTTCAAACCACAAATAATTTTGTTTTGTAAGCCAAATAATCTACTTGTAGCTTTTTTTTTTACTATTTGAAGACTAAATGATCTATAAATATAAACTCTTTAAAATTTAATCCGGTCTCTTTTGAAAGACATTAACAACACGACGTCGTACTTCGTCATAACACCAAAAAAGCTGAGACTTGGCCCCCTCAGAAAAAGCATTTACACAAAAATTTATTTTATAACTATTAATGAGAAAGTAACAAATTAAATTAATTTAAAAATTAAGAAAGAAGAAAAGTTCGATCGATCAAGCGAGGACCGTTGGATTAAAAACAATTATAACTGGATCACGAGAATATGTCAATTTATTTTCACAAAACAAAAAAGAAGAAGAAAAAAGCAAAAGAGAGAGAGAAAAAAAAAATCATACTTCCAAAGGAAAGAGAAGGAAAAAAAAATCTCAAGTCAACAAAGAACAACAAAACGAAAACGAAGAAAGGAGGTCTGAAGAACTTTGAATGTCGTCATCATCATCGTCTTCGTTGTAATCGTTTATTCTCTCATCTGGGTATCGCTCATTTGACCTCAATTTGGTTTCTTCGGCGATGATAATCGACGATCCCTTTGTTCTCATCTCTGTGTTTTGTGGGGAAATGTGTTGCTTTCCTCTTCTCTTCGTCCTCTGATTGTTTCATTTCCGTTTGTTTTCAGGATTGTAATCGCCGAAAGTTCGATTTTTTGTTCTGGGTTTCGTATAAAAAGGTTGTGATTAAGGAATAAGAAGCTTTTGGCTGTTGTAAATCTGGTAAAGTTAGAGAGATTTCTCTCGATTTCAGGTTCGTGATTTGATTCTGTTCATAAGTTTAATCGGCTGATCTAGAGATTTGGGTTTGATTCTTTCTTATTGATGGATTTGTTCTTCTTAGGTATTGTTTTGTGGGAATGATCTTCTGAAACCAGTTGGTGTTTTTATAGTTAGCGTAACTATGTGGAAACAGATTATAAGTAAGCTTCCTAAAAAGTCTTCAAAGAACGAACATCATCGTGGTCGTGAACACAACAGTGGCCACTCTTCTTCTTCTTCGTCTCATGCTTCCGGGGCGGCCTCTACTTCGAAAAGCACTAATAATGGTGCCGGGAGATCAGGGAATTCGCAGAGTAAGAATGCTCCTGTAGGTGGGAAGTCCGTTGTTTCTGATTCGGGGTTTAAAGATGGGAATGCGAAGAACGGTGGGAACAACAACAACAACAATGGAGTCTTCACACCGTATGAAGCATTGCCGAGTTTTAAAGATGTTCCAAACGCGGAAAAGCAGAACTTGTTCATTAAAAAGCTCAACTTGTGCCGTGTAGTGTTTGATTTCACGGACCCTACAAAGAACATCAAGGAAAAAGATATTAAGAGGCAGACATTGCTGGAGCTTGTGGACTATGTGAATACTGCTAATGGAAAGTTTAGTGAAGTTGGTATCCAAGAAGTCGTTCGGATGGTCTCTGCTAACATATTCAGAACTCTTAATCCTCAACCACGTGAAAATAAAGTTATTGATGCTTTAGACCTGGAGGAGGAAGAGCCCTCCATGGATCTCGCGTGGCCCCATCTGCAGCTTGTGTATGAGCTTTTCTTGAGGTTTGTTGCTTCGCCTGAGACTGACACCAAGTTGGCAAAAAGATACATAGACCAATCTTTTGTCCTGCGGTTGCTGGATTTGTTTGATTCTGAGGATCCCAGAGAAAGAGATTGTCTGAAAACCATCCTGCATCGGATCTACGGAAAATTTATGGTTCACCGCCCTTTCATCAGGAAATCCATAAACAATATCTTCTATCGGTTTGTTTTCGAGACAGAGAAGCATAACGGAATTGCTGAGTTTCTTGAAATATTGGGAAGTATCATCAATGGGTTTGCTCTTCCCTTGAAAGACGAGCACAAAGTGTTCCTTGTTCGAGTTTTGATTCCTCTGCACAAACCGAAATGCTTGCAAATGTATCATCAGCAATTGTCTTACTGTATTACACAGTTTGTGGAAAAAGATTGCAAACTTGCTGATACGGTCATAAGAGGGTTGTTGAAATACTGGCCTGTGACAAATAGTTCCAAAGAAGTCATGTTTCTGAACGAGTTGGAGGAAGTACTCGAAGCAACTCAGCCACCTGAATTCCAACGGTGCATGGTGCCTCTGTTTCGCCAAATAGCTCGATGTTTGAACAGTCTCCATTTTCAGGTACCCGTAATTCTCCATTCTCCCTCAAACTATAGCACCCTACATTTGTTTCCACTCGCGTAGTGTTAGTGTTGGACGAGTTGAATTTGCGGTAATGAAAGTATCAATGCATAGAACTGTTGTATTCAGCTCTATATGATTCTTGAATCGGTTTTATGGATAAACAGATATACTTAACTTTGTTTTCGGATACAATAAGTTGTGGCGAAGGCTTCAATATCTGTTTCAGTCTATTACATGCATCTGTGTGAGTTTTTTTGCAGGTTGCAGAGAGAGCTTTATTCTTATGGAACAACAATCACATAGAGAATCTGATAATGCAGAGCCGTAAAGTGATTCTTCCAATTATATTCCCCGCGTTGGAGAGAAACACGCATAATCATTGGAACCAAGCTGTTCATAGCTTGACACTGAACGTGCAAAAGATATTTAACGACCTTGACCCCGAGTTGTATAAAGAATGCCTTGCTAAATACAAGGAGGATGAATCAAAGCAAGCTGAAACCGAAGCAAAACGTCAAGCCACTTGGAAACGTTTGGAAGAACTTGGGGGTTCGAAAGGCTTTGTAAAAATTTAAAGAGTGATAGTGAAGAGAGGCTGAGAGATCTTCCCGTGTATTCGATTTGAATTGAGATGCTCTTCTTATATCAGGAGAAGCATTGAAGAAGAATTTTCTTCGTTGAAGGAAAGTAAACTCAAGATGTAAGATTGTTCCACTGTTATTTTTTTCGGTTTCTCTTTTTAAAAATCTTGTTCTTGTTCTTGTTACTCGAGACTTGTCTTCTTATTCATTCATCTTCTTCTGCTTGATACCTGCAAAATTGCAGCTATAGGGGTTTGCCATGTTTGTTGTTTGTATTAAAAATCTTCTTTCCCTTTTTGGATTTTCGGTTTGTATACTTTCTTCAAAATCAGCAGGAGAAAAATTGTGACTTTGCAAAAACAAAAGATGTAGTATGACACATTTTGGGGAGAAGCCCAGAATCAAATCCGTGCAAGATTTTCTCCACATTCCACATGGATTCAAAACGGAAAATATTATACAAATAAGGAGTTAGACAAAAAACGTAGTAATTGGTATCAAAGCCCACACAGAGTGTAGACCGGGAAAGATGGGCACGAGCAGCGATATTCGAAGTGGGAATCCTTGCAATCATGGGGGTGTTAGTAACTTATGGTAAAAAGTCGTTAGTGCTAACGATCAGGACAAGATGGATGTCTAGATGATTCATTGAGGGAAGAACACATGTGAATGTAGTCCTTGGTTTGAGGGGAGGATTGTTGAGATACAATTTAAGTCCACATCGAAATTTAGACAGAAAAAATCTAATATATAAGTAATGTCAAACTTTAACTAGTATGAGAGCTTTTTGGGAAGAATCCCAAAATGAAATCCCTATGTGCTTTGTCACTTGAACTCAAAGCTGATAATATCATACTAAAAAGGAGTAGAACATGAGCTCTCGATAATTGGTATCAGAGTTGTAATAATTGTGAATAAGGCATAGACTAGGCCAACAAATGGCTGAAGGGATGATGGTCGAGGTACTGCCACATAAATGGTTGAGGATGGTTGAATAAGGAAAGTTGAGCCGAATTAATTTGTAATGCATAGTTGATAGTTCAACTAGATCAACTGCTTAACTAGATCAATGAGTCAAGCTTGTTGTGCTTAAGCTGCTTCATGACTAATCTGCTTGGGAATTCACCAACATAAGGTGCTTGTTGTGCTCATAAAATTTTTGTCTAGAAAGAATCTTTAGAAAATTTTGTAGGTCGAAAACGCTCGTAGTTCGGCTTAGATTGTTCTAGAAATGTTGAAAAATTAATTCTAATTTATTAGGGTAGAAATGACTTTAGAAATACATTAAAAACAAAATGGTAGAACAAAACTAAGTTTTGGTCTTAGAAAATAATTTTCAACTATTCGAAACAGTATGTTGGACGTTCGAAACAGTCTGAAGCGTGATAGGTTAAGGCGCATCATTTAACTGCTTGCGGCGATGTAACAACTTCAGGTAAGTCGTTAACACGTGTCGCAGTCTGGAAGAAGCTTAGTAACCACTTTTGCTACCTCGTGCTTAACCATCCCACCATCTTAAGCACCTAACTTCCCACCTATAAATACCCCCTCCACTCATTAGTTATTCTCCATCCCAAAACGAAGACTTTCCCATCAACTACCCAGAGTCTAAGGTAAACCTAAAAACCTCGTCTTTCTATTATATTTTAGTAAATAATTAGATTACGACTAAGTAGTCGAATAGAGTTTCAAGTCAAGCCAATTGCAAAGTAGAAGCACCTTAAGACCAAACTAACCATCTAAACTTTCAAGAAAGCAAGAAAGGATGAATTAGAAGGGAAATTAAAGATAAGAAAGTTTCAATTTTTCATTTGGTTTTTCTTTATTCATTATATCGATTGATACAAGGATATGAGTTCATATAGACTTGATACACCCTTATTGTCCTAATGACAGCTCACACCTTACAGGATATCAAATATTTTAGAGACAGCTGCAGGTGTACGGAGGCCTATTTTGTTGATCCCAAGATTGGTAATTTCCTTGCAACTTCATTTTGTCTTATCTTCTTTCTCTTTTGAATTTAGACAAGTATTGTTATTGGGTTGACTTTGTTGTTTGTTCTGACTTGAGTTTGTTTTTGTGTTTTGCAGATGGGCTTCTGTAAAGGCCCAGGTCCAAGAATGTCTTTGGCCTTGTTTGAAGAAATCAGAGAGTTCTTCACACTCTCTTCCTCTTTGTATTTTGTTTCTGATGGAGTGATAGATTGGTGAAGCTTAATTTGAGGTGATGGAGATGAGAAAGTAGCTTGAGTTGTCTGAGCTTTAATAGCCCCTCTCAAACTCTGTGTAGGAGGTCCGACAACACAGAGTTTGCTCCGAAGACATGCAAAGGCGTTTATCGGCAAGGATTTAGTGAAGATATCCGCGATCTGCTGGTGAGAAGGTACATGTCTTACCTCTAGAGCTCCTAACCCAACTCTTTCTCTGACATAATGGTAATCGAGCTCACAATGTTTTGTTCTTACATGAAAAGCAGGATTTGCTGAGAGATAGATTGTTGACATGTTGTCACAGTGAAGAACTGGAGTATGGTGAAGAAAAATTCCCAGCTCTCTCATCACAATATTGATCCAGGTAATTTCAGAAGCTGAACCTGACATGCATTTGTATTCTGCTTCCGTAGAGCTCTTACCCACAGTTTGTTATTTTTGTGAACTCCATGAGATTAGATTACTGCCTAGATAGATACAGTAACCCCCAGTAGATCTCCTTGTCACCTTACATCGTGCCCAATCTGAATCACTATAGGCTGTCAATGTGAAATCAGAGTTTGCTTTGAATTTTAACCCCATTGTTATTGTTCCTTTCACATACCGTAGAATTCTCTTTAGTAATGAATAATCAGCCATTGTAGGAGAATGCATCTTCTGGCACACATAGTTTACAGCACACTGCAAGTCTGGTCTGGTCAGAGTTAGGTATTACAGCTTCCCTACAAAACTTCTGAAGTAGGTGGGATTTACAATGGCTTATCCTGATCAGGAACCCTGTCTAGCTGTAATGGCAAGGGGGTAGACATAGGTGTACACTCTGTCATTGCAGCAACCGCAAGCAGATCTTATGCATATCTTTGTTGGGATAGAAATAGACCTTCTATGTAGGTTTGAATCTGTATGCCCAAGAAGTAGCTTATTTGACCTAGATTCTTCATTCTGAATTGCTTGTTTAGCTCATTCAGGAGTTTATCCATCAAAGTATAACTATTTCCAGTAATAACAATGTCATCTACATATAATAGAAGCATGATTATGTCTTTTTCTCTTATGCAGACAAACAATGATGGATCCTTGATACTACAGATAAAACCAAATTCAAGCAAGTAATTGCTGAATTTGTCATACCAAGCCCTTGGAGCAAGTCTCACTGTAGTTGTTCTAACTACAGGGCTATAAGTCTCTAAATAATCAATTCCTTCTTTCTGACTAAACCCTTGGGCAACCAGTCTTGCTTTTAGCTTATCTAGAGTACCATCTCCATTAATGTTTGTTCCAAAAACCCATTTGCATCCTAATACATGCATACCTGGTGCGAAGGGAACCACTGACCATGTATTAGCTTCTTTACAGTTTTCCATTTCTTCTTCACAAGCATTGTTTCATCCTGGATCTTTGTGTGCAGCTGTGATAGTCTTTGGTTATGGATATGCCACTTTGGGTGATAGTCATATCTAGGATTTGGTTTAACTATACCAGCCTTGCTTCTTGTGGTCATAGGATGAATAGATTCTTGTTCATTTTGACTTTGATGAGATTCCCTCTGGAGATCATTCTGTGACATTGGCAATTGTTGTTTATCTTTTGTAGATGAAGAAGATAGTGATGAAGAGGATGAAGTAGAGGTACGAGAAGAAGTGGAAGGAGTTGAGAGACAAGTATCAATGTCTGAGGGTGATAGAGCGATGTCGCCTATAGAAGCAGGGTCTAGGCCTGTCCTACGCTCAGTACACTCTATTCCCTCTTCATTGGTATTGTCTGGAGTTTGAGAAGGTGTTGCAGAGACACTTAGTAGAGGTGGGAAGTCTTCTTCTGTGAATAGAGAAATGTTTGCATTCTTATTATTGACACTGTTTGATTATGTTGGTGCATATATTTGAAGAGGAGACAACTGAGGAGAGTATTCAGAGATTTCAGGGGCAGCAAGAGAGGGTGGAGTCATTGATTTCTTTGTAGCTTTTGTCTCAACCTCTGTTGTTTCACCTAGTTTATAGGCTTGTAGCAGAGGTGTCTTGGCAGATTGTTGAAGGTATGCATACTTTGTAGAGAAAGGAAAATTGAATTCGTCAAAATATGCATGCCTTGTTATGTAGACTCTACCAGTAGGGGCTATAGACACCTTATAGCCTTTGTACTTTCGTTGTAGCCTAGGAACACACATTGCAGTGATCTTGGATCAAATTTGTTGACTTTGTAGTCTCTTAGAGTAAGATAGCAGGCACAACCAAAAGTTCTCAAGGAAGTGTAGATGGGAGGAATTCCATGTAGAATCTCAAATGGTGATTTGTCTGTCTTTAATGCAGATGCAGGAAGAAGATTGCTCAAGAAATTTGCAGTGAAGAAAGCTTCTACCCAATACTTTTGAGGAGTCTTGCTCTTAAACATCATGGTAAGTCCCAATTCTGTCAGAACTCTGTGTTTTCTTTCTGCAAGCCCATTCTGTTGAGGAGTATAAGGGTAAGACATTAGTTGCCTTATTCCTGATTTATGTAGAAGATTTATAAAGTCTTTTCTTATAAATTCACCACCACCATCACACTGAAATGAGCCTATTTTGCAGTTGAATTAATTTTCAACCATTTGCTGAGAGACACATAATGTTGAGTAGAAGTCTGATTTATTCTTAAGTGGATGGAACCAACAAAATCTAGACCAATTGTCTATAAATATTACATAGTAACGAAAAACCTGACCAGACATAGTTGGTGCATGTCCCCATAGGTCACTATGTATTCTTTCCAGAGGTCTAGTAGCAGTGAAGCTTGAAGCAGAGAAAGGCAATCTAGAACTCTTCTCAAGCTGACAGAATTCACAAGCCTTATTGGTACTTCCTTTTATTGAAATTGACTTATTTGCAGAGAGAAACTGAAGGACTTGTTTATTTGGATGTCCAAGCCCTCTATGCCAGACTTCATATGTGGCTGATTGTTGTCTGGAAGAGAAGTTGACTTGAACAGGAACATCCTTCAGCATATACAAAACCTTCATGGTTTCTTCCCAAGGTGAGTACTTTCTCTGTTTCCTTGTCCTTAACAATAACTCCATCACAGTCAAACTCAATAGCACATGGATAATCTTTGGTAAGTTTAGAAACAAATAACAAATATTTTGTAATATCAAAACAAACAAGAACATCTTGTAGTGGTAGATTACCTGAGGTAGAGGCTAGATTTGCAGATCCAGTAAGTGTTATAGGCAAAAGTTTCCATCTCCAACCATAACTGTATTTGATCCATGGTATGATTGTGACTGTTACAAGTGATGCTGAGAGTTAGTTATATGAGCAGATGCTCTAGAGTCTGGATACCACTCTATCCCACTGTTTTCAGGCATTTCTATTATCCTCATAGCAGCCATAGCAGTAGGTAGTTCTTCTTCATGATAGGCATTGTCAAATCTGTGCCAACGCCTAAGTGTTGAATGCCCTTGTCTTCCACAGATTTGACAAGTAGGTCTTTCAAAGGAGGTAATTGTTCCAGTAGAAGATCTTGATCCTACATAGGAGATTTTCTGATGGAAACCTCTCCCTCTGGTAAAAAAGGATCCTCTATTGTTGTAGCTACCTCTGTCACGATTGCTTCCGTATCTTGAGTATCCTCTTCCTCTATTACTATTGTTTTATTAACCAGAATTTGACTCAAATCTTGTTGCATTGAATGCCAGGTGTGGAGATACAAAAACATCACTGGCATACCCTTGAATTCTGCTGTCAAAATTGGTAAGTCTTGGTACAACATCTTTAAAACTTGGATAGGGTTGAGTGTCCATAGAACCTTCAATACTTGTTTTGATAGGTTCATAGTCTCTTCCTAGACCATGTAAGGCTGCAAATATCTTCATTTTCTCGCTGACAGGACTACCTATAGATGATAAGTGGTCACAAATATTTTTGATATCTCTAAGATAGTCTTCCATAGATTTTTCTCCTTTAGATATTGTCTGCAACTTTCTTTGTAACTCAAACAGTCTAGCAGAAGAAACCCCTATTAAAATGCCTAGCCAACGCTAACCAGACATCATAAGAAGTTGTAGCATCTACCACTACACTTAAAATATCTTCAGAAAATGAACCAAGTAGCCAAGATTTTACTATCTGATCTGATTTAACCCATGCTTGATGATCTGGATCTGCCACCTGAGCCATTCTTTCATCTATTGCAGGAACTTGTAGGGTTGGCTGAGGCGACAGAGATTCACCATTTATAAAACCCAGAAGACCTTGTCCAGAAAGAAAAGATTCAAATTGTAGTTTCCATAAAATGTAGTTCTTTTCGGTGAGTTTTATGGTCACACAGTTTGTAATGCTTAGAGGAGGATGAGAGTAAGGTTCCATAGCCATCAGAACCGTTGAAGCTCTGATACCAAGAAAGCAAGAAAGGATGAAGGAGAAGGGAGATTAAAGATAAGAAAGTTTCAATTTTTCATTTGGTTTTTCTTTATTCATTATATCGATTGATACAAGGATATGAGTTTATATAGACTTGATACAACCTTATTGCCCTAAGGACAGTTCACACCTTGCAGGGTATCAAATCTGTTAGAGACAACTGCAGGTGTATGGAGACCTATTTTGTTGATCCCAAGATTGGTAATTTCCTTGCAACTTCCTTTTGTCTTATCTTCTTTCTCTTTTGAATTTAGACAAGTATTGTTGTTGGGTCTGACTTTGTTGTTGGGTCTGACTTGAGTTTGTTTTTGTGTTTAGCAGATGGACTTTTGCAAAGGCCCAGGTCCAAGAATGTCTTTGGCCTTGTTTGAAGAAATCAGAGTGTTCTTCACACTCTCTTCCTCTTTGCATTTCGTTTCCGATGAAGGAGAGATAAATTGTTGAAGCTTAATCTGAGGTGATGGAGATGAAAAAGTAACTTGAGCTGAGCTTTAATACTTAGTGCATACAAAATAAGAATATTGCTTGATGTTTGTTAGGTTGTTGGGAAGGTGATCCGATTAAAAATGCATGTTGAACACTTTTAATATTGTTGGATGTGCATGATTTTTACTCATGTACTTAGATATTTGTTGATTGTTTGACGCTTACGATGGTGAAGTTATTAATATGATATGATTAGAATGTTTAACGATTACTTGGTTGATGAAATGATTTTTTGTTTGACAGTATACAACAATGTATTTTATCAGTGTTATTTTTAACCATTTTTGTATATTTGATACAAAATTCCATTTAAAATCTCATAATCTTTTTCGAAAATTTTCCTAATATTTATAAGAAACAATACAAGTAAACTCTCTATAAAAATATAATTATTTGCTTATTTACCTTGTTATTATATTTTCTTTTGGCAAAGGTAAAAACATGTATACTTGTGTCATATTTTCATTACGAAGAAAAAACTTTCAAACTCTATTACTTTCTCTAATACATTAATTAAGCACAAAATGTTTTTTTTTTTTGGTCACGAAACGATCAAATTTTATTAGACCTCATAAACAGAGGTATCCTGAGCACAAAAAGCTCGCCTCGAAAGCGAATCAGCTAAAGAATTCGCTACACGCGGAACATAAGAAAACACAACCCTGGAAAACCCAGAAAAGAGAGACCGAAGATCAAGTAGAAGACCAAGAATGTCAATATGGTCTTCACGCCTGTTGATCAGATTGACCAACACCTGGGAATCAGAATGCAAGCGCACTTCAGAGATCCCTAACACAATCGCCTGCTGCAGTGCCGCTTTGACCGCCAAAGCTTCCGCCGCCAGACTCGAAGGCACATCCCTCCTAAAAGAACAATACTTGGCCAGAATAGAGTCATTCGAAGAATAGTAGACCCAGCCAAAACCACCGTACTTGGTATCCATATTCCAAGAAGCGTCCACCCAACAGGTGTATGCCGAAGACAAAACCATAGGTGGTATCCCCATCCGAGACCGGTCCTGGGAAGCATTATCGGTACCTGAAACAGGCCACTTGGCCACATTAGCCGCTTGCCATTCACGTGCTCCCACAATAGCCAACCTGATCACATCATCTACAGGTAGCACTTCCGAGGAGAACACTACTTTATTTCTGGCCTTCCAAATCTGCCAACATACCCATGGATAGACATCAACATTCGACAATCCCGTGGGAGGTAGACATGTTGAGCCTCGCATTCGCTGTAGAAAAATTGACAACTCCGGCATCACCGGAAAAGCAGGTAATAACAGCGGTACATTCTCCCAAACTTGCTGGGCAAACACACATTGAAGAAGGACATGATCAATAGTCTCAATTTCCCCA
>OVAN01013678.1:0-12649 GCA_900406275.1 Anastatica hierochuntica
GGGGGGGAGGGGGGGAATTACAAAGGCCATTGTCAAATGTTATTCTTCTTTTTAGTACTTGACTTATTATGATGAACATACATTTAAAATTCTGATTTTTTTCTTTCACAGGTCAAATCCTGGATCCACTGTGGACCTTATAACAACAATAAGGGGTAGTGTAATTACCCTGTTTAGAAATAAAATGCTAGTCGAGCCACTTGAGAGAAGCCAAAAATTTTAAGTAAAAATTATGGAGAAGGGACGACTCGGGTTGATTCCTTAGGAAATTTAGTGGATTGGAAATGTCGACGGTTCGGCTAAGAATGTCCTAGATGATCGGGAAATTAATCGGGAAACTTATTCCTATGCCATTGAAGGTAAAATGGTCTTCGGAATAAATGGTAATATTATTCTCCGGAGAAAATTGAGTTTTTCTCGGAGAAATATTTTTCCCGACTGTTCGGGCGTTGTTCGGCACGTTCGGATCTAAGAAACGATCGCCCCGGCACGTTCTGATCCAATTGGGCACTAATTGGCACGTCCGGATACGTTCGGATCAGTGTAAGGTACGTCCGGACAGTGACCAAGCAGCGTGCCTGCGTGCCTGGTTCACCAGCCTGGCTGCCTGCTTCAGCAGAAGCAGCTGGACACGTGTCGGCACGGGGTCGAGCGTTGTGTCCAGCAGTGTCTACCGAGCCGACAACTCGTGCTTGCGGCCAGAACCATTTCTCTCGTGCCAAACCTTATTCCTTCGTGCCTTTAGCCCTATAAATACCCTAGAGACCGTGTCTTAGCTTCCCCATATACAAACCAAACTTGTGTACAAGAAAAACCTTTCCTGAACGTGAAAAACCTTGTCCGGCCGTAGCCGATTACTGTCCGAGCGTGGCAGAACCTGTCCCGGCCGCAGAAAAACCTGTCCGAACAAGAAACTCTCGGGTAATAACTTCCAACCTTAGTTTTCCTTAGCATTTTCATAACCTAAGTATGGAAATAGGTTCGGATCCCATTTCCGACTAACGGAACATGGGGAAACCCTTTTCTATTGATCTTAACTACATGGTTAGAGGTTTGAAACTCTGCCAAAATTTCTGTAGGAGCTGAACCTTTCCCGAAACCAAATCTGACTGCTTTAACCGGACCCTAAGATGAGTCCGGTTAGTGTTTATTTGTTGTGTGTGCAATTAGCGCCTGCAAAACAAGAGAATTGCGTGTTTTGTGTGATGCATGATGATTAATGGCATGATGTTATGTGATATTCGTTGATTTTTCTGATGCATGCATGCTGTGAAAAATATTGGGTTATATCGTTCGGGCTTCGACTCGGAGGGTATAACATTTTGGCTTATGTGTTGAATTTGATGCATGATAATAGCGTTATATTGTCTGAACCCTGGTCGGGCAATATGACTTGTTTGTCTCGGGTTCGCTTGGTGAGGAACCCGGATTTGATTGCGAACGGGTTCGCTTGGTGAGGAACCCATAGTGTGAGCTCGTCACTCGGGTGGAGTGTCGGGAGAGTCGTCGCTATCCACCTAGAGGCCATAACTTGTCGGGGCCGTACCAAAATTAGTTCCGACAAGTTATGTTGAGCACGGTGATAGGGCTAGCTACCCTCGACCGGTGCGGGCAGGCCGAACCGAAGGGATGTGAGATCCGGGCCATTGGCTTTTCACACTTTGTGTCTAGAGTCAATGAGCGCAAGAAGGGATGTGGATTGGAATGTGGATTGTGATAGGTGGATTTACCAATGGCAAGGGGCAAGCCTCGATGATCCACCGGGATCAACCACTCACAACGAGTGGATGATTGAGATTTTAATTCTTGATATGTTGAATTGCTTTATGTGTGAATAAGTTCGTTGCTTGTGGGAATGGGGGGATATTATGTAATCGAACTCACTGAGCAAAATAGCTGCTCATTAGACTCTTCATTTTGCAGATAACCCTAGTGGGGTAATAAGCATGACTTGAAGAAGCAGTAGCTGCTGGTGTAGACTCGCTGCCTTTTGCAAAGACAAAGTATGTTTGTAATAAGTAGTATTGCTTACAATATCGGTCGAGCTATATGTGTTTTGTATGGTTTGAACTTAATGACATATAAAAAGTATGTTTTATAAAGAAATTGTGAGTTTCATATGATACTAGTCCTTGTCCGGGACGAACCAACTAATGGATTCAGACGAGGGTTGCAAAGCCTTAATTTGGGTCCTTTAGGATACATGTTTTCAAATGTTTGATCTTGGGATCCGAATTTGTTCTGGGGACCTCGGGTCGAGTGTTTGAGAGCATAGTTGTAGCATCCCTTCGGGACATTTTGTTAAGGTTAACTGGTTTGTCATGCATGTTATTGTTTGATTGTTGCACGGCAGATTGGTTGACCTTGACCTAATCCTGATCGGGGGTGTTACAACGAAGGTGGTATCAGAGCATGGTTCTGAATGTTCACCTGGGACTCAGTTTTCAAATATTTTATCGAGTTAAAGGTGTCGCAAAAGGCAGATTAGGAAACCAACACACTTCTTCCTTCGTTTAAGTGGGGTTAGGATTTACCTTGAAAATATGATGCAGAATGTTTCCAAGACGAACAAGGAGTGAGGAACCCAAGGTAAACCCTTCGAAATACTCAAGTCACGAAGTATCAGGTTACTCATTAATAGATTTAGGCCAAAATCGAGGAGTGGAGCGTGAGCACGAGTCAACCAGAAGGAATCTGGTATATTCGTAAATGGATTATGAGCATGAGCGATATCATGATCCAAGAGGTAGGGACTCACTATCAAGATTGCCCAGACCACGATCGGGTTAGTTAGAAAGGCGAGATGCATCTGAGTCTAGATATCAGAGAAGAACGCCCGAGCCACATCATATGGCGAGGACAATGAGGGATTCAGATCCCCTAACTACATTAGTCCAAGGATTATTGGATAGGTTGGATCAATGACCAAGCGGTACTGGAGGATCACCTGAGAGACAACTGACACTCAGGACCGTGTCTAAACTACCTAAATGTTCAACCCTACCTAAGCAATTAGAAGGATCATGTCTACCCTATCCTCTCCATTTTTTTTACACATGTGTGCTCATAAGATGAAAAAGAAATGCATGGGGAATCAAAGAGATAAGGTAAGGGTGTGGTGACAGACTAAAGATGAGTCTGGTCACTCAGGATTACCGAAAAGGATGGTAGAAAAATGGGGATGTAATCCTGAATGATGGGGTTTGATTCCTGATTTTAAAGTTCCTGGATCAAAGTATTTAAATTTCATTAGTAAGCCAAATAAAATAGAGTTCATAACACTTTAGAAAAAAGTCTGAGTTCCAGAGATTTTTGGTGGGGAGTTTGGTCATGGGTTATTCTGGTTTGCCTGCGCTAAACGTCCAAGTAAATGGTCAATGAACATATAGAATAAAGTGCAATGCGCAGAGATAATAGTCTAAAATCATCATGAAGCATAAACAAATCCATAACTAACTCAATAAAAGACATAAAATGACTCAAACAACATCAAAAGAAAAAAGAAAAACATCACTAACCTCCCCCAGACATATCTCACATCGTCTCGGTGTGAAACAAATCCAAGGAAGGGATAAGCACGAAATAAAAATAAAAAGAAAATGAAAAGAAATGGGAAAAAGCAAATTTACCTGAAAACAAGTGAATTAGCCTCGCATCTGAGATAGGGATCGATCGATCCAGAGACAATGATCGATCGATCCTTGTCTTTTTCTGGTCGATCGATCGCATCAGATGAACCGATCAATCGAAAAACTTCACAATTTTCATTGGGATTCTAAGACAGGGATCGATCGATCCCTATAAAAACAACAAAGAACCCAAAACCGCGCCAAAAAAATCCGAATACATACTAAAAACGATAGATCTCGAATGAAAATCGTACTAAAAATATACTAAAATACTAACACATCAACGGCCAGTAATGGGAGCTTCATGACAAAATCCGTGTCTGAAGCCAAACTTTTGATCGAGAACCTAGCTGCTAGTGATACCAATAGTGGTTCAATTTATGATAAAAATGTGTGTGGAACCAACACTTCAACAGAAGCTTCGCAAATTTAAGAACTAAAGACGATGATTTCTTAACTACTAAAAGATAGACGATTAGTTCATGCCGTCGAGACCATCGGAGATGCTAATGAAGCTCCAAATATGGAGTATTTAGACGATGCAATAGAGTAGAATGAAGAAGAAGTGAAATACATTGGTGGAAATTTTGGAAACAAGGGATACAACCAAAGATGCCGATAGAACTCAAATATGTCCTACCTGAACACTAATGTGGAGAACCCTCAAAATCATATTTATCAACTTCAAAATGCTCAACAATGAGCTTCTTATCATCCTAAGAAACAAACGTTCAATAAAGGAATGTACCAAGTGAAGCAACCATTCATCCTCAGGCTACTGCATCAAATCAACAAGAAAGCAAGCTTGAGACTTTGCTGAAGCAAATCTCTCAAGAGATGAAACAAAACCACATGAAAGTTAATGAGAGGCTGGGAAACATCTAAAATGAGATTAAATCAAAGTATGAAGCCATTTCCACTTATGTCTAGAAGCTTTAAGTTCAAATTTCTCAAACAAGCGAAGCTGTCAAGAAACAAGAAAACCTGGCAAAATCTTTCTGCAAAGTTGCCAACTTGAAGAAAGTTAAGGACGTCGTGTCTACTGATAAGACACCTCTTTAAGACCTCAATTCTCAAGAGAAACCACCTCTGTAACGTTTTCCGAATGAATGCATGAGAGCTTACAAGAAGAGACTCAAGGAGATTCCTTTTAGAGAAGATTGAATGTTAGGGAAGTTCATCATTCTTTGCTCAATAAATAAAGTGAAGATTGATTATTTCTTATGTGATACTGGAGCAAATGTGAATGTGATGTCAATAACAATGGCTCTCGACTTAGGGCTATCAAACTTTCGACCATCTCGAATCTCTATAAAGTATGCTGATATGTCAACATCCACACCATATGGATTTTTTCTCAATGTGATGCTCTAAGTAGGAGGAATTCTCATCCCCACTCACTTTCAAGTTGTTTTTACTAAAGGAGGGTAGAAAAATTCACTGATCCTCGGCTCCCAATTCTTAGCTACAGTTGGAGCAATCTTCCACTTCCCCAACAAAAGAAATTCTTTAGGAAGAGTGAAGAAGCATGTCTTTTACCCTGTTGTGAGCTACAATTACAGAGCAAATGAAGCTATTGTGGAGAACAAGAAGGTTAGTCGAGACCCTTCATATAGCCACAAGAAGCAACAAGTCTCAAAGAAAGAAGCTACAACCATAAAAACACCAATTTCTTCAAAACCGGTGAAAATGGATGGAAGGAGAGACTCTTGTGCTAGCCAAGCATAAACTGACCCATTCGTGGACGTGGATGAAGAAGAAGAGGAGGTTTACAATTTTCCAACATCCTTTTCTAAATTGAGGATCCGAATTCCCATTGGTTTTGATGTGAAGAACGATGTGATTACCAAAAAGAAGTTTGAGAACACTCTTAAGCAATTCTCGAAGGCGATTGTGATTTATGAATCAATTGTAGGCAAGATTGATGATCTCAAATCACCCTCTAAACCACCAATTATAGAGACTCAAGAAGCTAAAGGAATTACACTTCCTTTAGTGGAAATCGATCACGCGTAAAAAGTGAAAGGAGACGAGTTAAAGACTCAAAACAAGCGCTTTTTGGGAGGCAAACCAAATGATTTTAATTTTGGTTTTTAATTTCCTAGTACTTATTTAGATGTCTAATATTTATTTTTAATTTTTGTAGGATTTTATTGAAACAAGAAAAACACAAAAAAGTTCGGATTCAAGACAACAATAAGGAACTTGAAAGTTGTTTCGACTGGGTGACGACTGATTTTACACTGGAATTTTCTAAAATGTGACCTCCAACCGGTGATAGAGTCTAAATGCCTCGAAATCAATTTTTCAATTTTGGCAAGGAAGCGGATCCAAATTGTTCAAGCCATCTCCTGGACGATTCCATAAATTCATTTGAGACTGGAGAAGGATGTTAAGGACCGCCAATCAAACCAAATCTTTAAATCAAAAGTTCTTGGAACAAAGTAATAATATCATGAAGAACCAAGAAGATAAGTTAGAGAAATGTCATCAATTGATCATACTGAAGCACTAAGAGTTATTCATTATGGAATTGTGGATAGTCTAAAACAGTACCATAAGAGGTACCAAAACCCTGTACTTCATTTTTTATAAACTAACACTATATGATAGGTGATATGCTAATAGCTCAGCTTTTCGCCCGAGAAAGCACTACAAGCGCACAGAAGTACGTAGTAGTGGTTCGAGATCGAATCCACAGAGACCAAAGGTAGCACGAAGAATGTCAGATCAAACAGCGGGTTAAAGGGAAAGAGATGTCTTTTAAAGGATGCAAATATAAAAATTAAGAGAACAAAGTAAGCGAGCAAGAAGAAGCGGAGTTGTAATTCAATCAAAGAAGTGTTGGGCATTGGGTATTCTCAGGGAAACAATTCATTGTTGATTAAAATTATAGATTAGGGTACAAGTTTTAAACCGTCTTGAACTCAAACACTAATATAGAACTGATCTACTTCTGTCGTATCAATTCCCTATGAATTAGAAACCTCGAGACTAACTTCCATTGACTCTTGATTTATAATCATGCGTTCTAAACAGGTTTGATAGGTTCATAGTTCACTTAAACATCAACTTCCATTGGCTTAAGAAGAATTGCTCATTTAGGATTATTTCAGGCATTTAAACAAACACTTTCCAGGCGTTAAACAACCTAAGATCAGAAACTAAGTGGCCAATTCAATTTCATGCATTACGAACAATCCTAGATGAAGACCCAATTGATTAAATCCCTAATCAATCAATTTTTTATCAACAATTCATGAATCCCTATGTGAGAACCCTAAACCCGATGAATAGAGTACTCGCTCATGATAATCGCATAAACACAGATCAAATCGAAGAGAGACATGATTGTATTTAACAAAAATAAATAGTAAGGGTTCAGAAAGCTTCTCAGATTCGAAGTACAAAATATTCTTCTTCTCCCTAGGTTACAAATCTCTCTATTGCTCTCAAAAATTCAAAAAAGTGCATTATTAAACAGGAAACACGGGCCTAGGTTTTTGTTATGAAATCCGGTTCAAGATAAGTTCAGTTGGTTCTTCGTTAAAACCGGTCTGAAAATCGGGACAAGGATCGATCGATCATGAGACAAGGATCAATCCAAAATTTCCTTCCAAGATTGAAATCCATCCAAAATGCATTCTTTTCGCATATCCAAGCTCGATCCATGTAAAAAAAAGAACACAAATTCGCGCCAAAAAGATCTGAATACATACTAAAAACCATAAATCTCGTGTAAAAACCATCATAAAAACTACTAAAATACTAACACATCAAATCCCCCGGACTTGAATCTTTGCTTGTCCTTAAGTAAAGGAAACGAAGATTAAGCCTACGGGAAAAGAAATTTGAAAACCAAATGGATCTTATGCTATCAGAAAACCTTACTTTGCGCTACGTTCGCTAACCATATAAACTTAGAACAGTTAGAACATTCTCCCCAAGAACCGCTGCATAACCTCCGAAGTCCATCCATACTCTAAAATATGGACCTGCAAACTCAGCTTCCATGTTAATAACTCTCTACATTCATTAAAGATTGGCGTGAAACTTTTCACCAAAGAACTTGAAACCAGAGAATCATGCTAGGTAATTTGGCTTTTTAATAGTGAGGCTTAGAGTGTTTTTGGTATCAAAAACTGCGTCAAGATGCAAGACATTATGCAAAATCGCAGGAGAGAAAGAGTATATTGATATCCATGTCCCCTAACAACCCAAGTACAAACCACAAATCAGAAAGTAAACCAAATACGGGGCAACTTCATGGTGCATTTGTTGGTGTCAAAAACGACCATCTCGNAGCTAATTTCTAAACCAGATTTAAAGAAATAAAATTAAAAAAAATTCAGAGAACGAAAATCTGGTAGAAATCAGCATATCAATGACGTTTTTAAACTTTAAAACATCCATACAACACGAAGAAATGCAACATATTCATCAGAATCTCCAAAACACCCAACACCGAAAAAATCAGACACTCAGGACCGTGTCTAAACCACCTAAATTGTTCAATCCTACCTAAGAAATTAGAAGGATCATGTCTACCTTATTCTCTCCATTGTTTTTACACATGTGTCCATATAAGATCAAAAAGAAATGCATGGAGATTCAAAGAGATAATGCATACTAAAGATGAGTCTGGTCACTCAGGATTACTGAAAAGAATGGTAGAAAAATGGGGGTGTAATCTGAATGATGGGTTTGATTCCTGATTTTAAGTTCCTGGATCAAAGCAATTAAGTTCAATAGTAAGCCAAATGAAACAGAGTTAATAACATTTCATAAAAAAGTCTGAGTTCCAGAGATTTCTGGTGGGGAGTTTGTTCATGAGTTATTCCAGTTTGCATGCGCTAAAAGTCAAAATGAAATGGTTAATGAGAATATAAATAAGTGCAATGCGCACAGATAATAGTCTGAAATCATCATGAAGCATAAACAATCCTTAACTGACTCAATGAAAACATCAAAATGACTCAAACAACACCAAAAGAAAAACATAAGTAGCCTCCCCCAGACTTATCTCACACCGTCTCGGTGTGAAACCAATCCAAGGAAGGGGTAAGTAGCAAAAGAAAAGAAAATTAACAATCCAAATAAAAAGAAAAATTAAAATAAAATAGAAATGAAAATAAAAGGAAAGAGAACTACTGAGCTACTCTGGAAGTGCTAGGTCTCTGTCTGGAAGTGGCCCTTGGGCGCCTGCCTGCATCTCCGGAAGCATGGTTTACTCTCCTCTTAGAGCGATGCTCGCTCCGTCTAGCCTCCTCTCGCGCAAGAGCCGCGCGAGTGTGCTGAGTCTCCTACTCATCAGAGTCCTCACTCTCAGTCTCCTCATCATCATCATCTGCAATAGCTGCAGGAACAGGTGGCGCTCTGCGCCTAATAGCATCCTCACGAACAGACCTGCTAGGAGAACAAGAAAGTAACCTCCCTATCCTGGACAGTCCTCTGGCGAAACATATCATAAGAGAACTCGTCCTCTGATGACTTTGAACGGTCCAAGCTTTGAACTCAGCAGTAGTAGCAGAAGGAGGCGGTGGCGGGCCAAGCTCGTAGCCACTGAAATCCTCCGAAAACAGCTCCGCGATCTTAGGATCAGTGGGTGAAGCAGGTGGAGGCATTTGAACCTCATAGTCAGCATCATCAGCAACACGGTCCCCAGCGGACCTAAAGAACCTTTCCTGAAAGAAAGGGGCAGGGACAAAGACGCTCCGCAGGAGGAAGAAACTCAACTCATGATGAATCAGCTAAAAATGTCAAGTTCGGGCATGGCAGCTCGATGTACAGAGACCTCTGGTTGCGGTCCTGAAAGTGATAGATGAACGGTCTCGAGCTGTCTAGCGAATGATTTCGAGGGAAGATAGAATGTCGTAGTCAAGGAGCTTCCCATCGAAGAAAGCATAAAGAGGTCGCGGGATGCAATGTGTTCGCACCTGCTTGTGGAGTTTGAGCTCCGCTCTCTGATGACCAGTGAAATCGAACCTGACAAAATGCAAAAGTCGGGTAATAAGGGCACCCGCAGCAAAGGACTTCTTCTCCGAAACCACCACCTTGAAGAAGGCGAATTTATCAGCAACCACCGCAACCATGTTCAGATCCGTATCCTCCACATAACAGATCTGAGATGCCAAGTCCCATGTATGTCCAACGCCAATAAAAAGAAGTCCCAACTCGTCATTTGTCACAGCAACCTGGATAGACTTGGCGTAAATGTGCGAGCTAAAAACCTTGGTCGCAAGGCGAAGGGCAGGACTGCGGATACGCGACTGCTCCGCGCTCCGAGAGACAAATTGCGCAGTAGCAATAAAGTCCCAAAACTCACTGGACCTCGACAAAGTTGGTACCCAACTACCTCGTCCCTGCGCAAAACCAAAAACTCTAGCAAAGTCTATGAGGGATATAGAGTAAAACTGACCTTGCACAATGAAAGAGAATGTCCCCTGATCAGCCACCGGGTTGTCCAAATCCGGATAGACACAACATGCAGAGCCAAGAAACTCCTGACACAGCTCGGGGTAGACATGCTCCTAAAGCTCCAGCAAGCCTCAAAGTCTCATCCTGTCAAAGAGAGCATAAAATTCCTGCCTAATACCAAACGCGTCCAGGAGGTCGTTATCAATAACTCGATTCATCGGGAAAGTGATGTGTCCCAAGTTCTGCAGGAACTGCGAGTCATATTGGTCCCACTGCTGAGTTATCGTATCGTTAGCAGGATGTGTGAGATTGCCCCTCTTGAAACGACGGAGTAGAATAGAGCTAGGATCCCGGGTCTCCAGAACCTCTCCTATTCTCCGTCTTCTCATAACCTGCGAAAATAAACACTTGGAAACCAAATTAGTATCCGAATCAAAATGAAATGAACACGAAAATCAATCACTCTAATTTAATGAGTATTGGTCCTACGAAAATCAAGAGCATCAATCATCAAGAGCTTGCATCAGACAACTCATCAAAGCAAGAACAATATCAAATATATCCAATTTTCGTTTGGGTTTCAAATCCAAGTGAAAATAATCGATTCATCGCAACCAATCATCAAAACATGTTGTAAGCAATCACAAAAATGCCATCAAAGAACAAAATCATCAATATCCAAGGCAAATCATGAAGAAACATGTATCCTCGCAAAAATATGGCGTACGAAACGCGAAATCACAAAATTACCGATTCAATCCTTAAAACGCTAAATCTAGGTGCAATCCTACTGCTAAATATCTTAAAACATGTGTATAAGATCATTCAAATACAAAACATTCATCAAAATTCAAGAAATCAAAAATTCCCAAATTTCTCCGAAAAAACTGCTAGTAGAGATTGTGGACACATACCTTAGATTTAGTGAATTCTAATCAGATAGAAAGATAGAGCACGAAATTCTCTTGATTTTAGACCCAAAAACGGCTCAGATCCGTTGAGAATTGAGGAAAATCGAGTGGAAGAGGTGATTTTTTTGTTTTGTTTGAAAGAGAATTATGAACGTACCTGGGTTGGTTCACGCGATATATGTTGTGTAATTGGGGCAAGGATCAATCGATCCTTGTCCCTTTGATTTGGCACGAAATTAGCTAGGGATCGATCGATCCAGGGACAGGGATCGATCGATGCTTGTCCGTAAGTCTGGATGGTCCTGTTTTCTACAATAACAAAGCTGAAAAAAACACAAAAATGTCAAAAGCACCAAAAACAAAAAAAACAAAAACATAAAATACTACAAAACTAGATAAAAATCAAAGAGAAAACTACCTAGTGGGTTGCCTCCCACTCAGGGTTTGTTAGTGTCTCGAGCCTAATTGTAATGTGTTCAGACGACAAGTGGATCCTTCAAAAGAATACGCTTTCAATCGTCGGATGGTTTGTCTGCAATGTATGGCTTAAGTCTCTGGCAACTCAAAGTGAATTTTCTCCCATTTTCATCAAGAAAACCAACTCCATATGGTCGCACCTCAACAATCAGGAATGGTCCCGACCAACGTGATTTGAGCTTTCCTGGAAACAATCGCTAACGTGAGTTAAGCAAGAGTACGTGATCTCCTACAGTGAATTGGCGAGGAATGATCCTCCTATCATGGAATGTTTTGGTCCGCTCCTTGTAGATCCTTGTGTTCTAATTAGCATTCAATCATATCTCGTCAAGTTCATTGAGTTGAATCATCCACTTCTCAGCTTCAGGCATAATGTCGAAGTTCATCAACTTCGTAGCCCAAAGTCCCTGGTACTCGAGTTCAATAGGCAATTGACATGCCTTTCCATACACCAAATGAAACGGTGTAGTGCCCAGTGGTGTCTTGTAGGCGGTGCGATATGCCCATAACGCATCATCTACCTTAATAGCCCAATATTTTTGCTTTTTACCTATGGTCTTTTCCAGGATTCCCTTGATTTCCCTGTTGGAAATATCAACTTGTGTCGGGAGACGAGTTTAAAATATTTATAATGACCTAACAACCGCTCCTAGCCTGCAAGATTGACGGGGTCTAGTTGTAGTAAGTAAGGTATCGTCCAAGGATTGAATAGTTTAGAAGAGCTTAAGCAAAGAGAGTCACACTAGAAAAACTAGTCTAGGGAGCAACCTAGTAAGAGGTGTCACAAGTCTCAACTAGATCTATCCTTAGCATGTGAGCAATTATGAACAAGTGCATAAATGAAAGGCAATAAGTTATAGCAATAAGTTAAAGGCAATAAACAAAGCACAAAGTAAATAACTTGAAAGCAATAAGATAAAGGTGGATCTCAAGATAGTGGCCATTGGTTCGGGTTCAATCTAAGCAAGTAATGACTTTCGTAAGACTTTATTAAACTGTTAAAGCTATTCCCCGATCAAGAATCCCCTCATTGTCGACCAAGCCACTCTCGTGACGGAGGTCTATTTACCTATACCTACTACAAAGCTCACCTCTCGGATTTCACCTATCTAAGCAAGTACGCGATATTATTTATCAAGCCCCTATAACCATCTAGCATCTTGAAATCCCTTTGGGCAAACTACTCTCATAGCCCAAGATGAAAAACCTAAACCT
>OVAN01013679.1:0-12648 GCA_900406275.1 Anastatica hierochuntica
TGTAAAATTTCTTTTCCTTTTAAGTGTATTTCTGTAAATTAATCTTGATTTTAAAGTGATAACATCACAATTAAAATATACGGTGAGTTAAATATTGCATTTAAATATCAAATTAACATTTTAGAAATTAATAGTCAAAATAGTAACAAAATTTGACAAAAATCCCGCGCATAGCGCGGGGTATCCCTAGTATCTAACTATTTAAAAGGCTCTATTTCTGCCTTCTAAATGACTCCATGTCACCATCTAACCAAAGGCCTCCCCTTTGCGCCACATCATCTCCGAAAGTCTCGCCGTTTGCGGAACACACGCAATGCCGTTTTGGAGTCACTCTATTAGCTCTAAAAAATGGTAACCATTCTCCTCCATCTCTTGGGATACGAGGCCCATCTGCTGTTTGTGGTCCATCCTCTGCCATATTGTCTTCCTTTGAACATCGACCATCGACGATCCCAATCCCCTTAAGAAAAACCCTAATCGTTTCACTCTTCTCCTCCTCCATCTTCAATTCCCCACTATCCCCATTTATTCTCCGTAACGCCTCCTCTCTTCATTGCTCCACTTGATTGCTCATTTATTGAGGCCCCTCCCCACGTCATCTTCCCTGAACCACGAGATGACTGAACCAAACATATATAATCCAAACATAAAATTCTCCACCATTCGATCTCGGGGAGGATTGAGGTAGAGAGGATTGGCCATCACGATAGTGAAGCTTTTTGAATTGATGACAAGTTAATGCTATGCTCCGAGCTTCGTCGCAGTCCATCTCTGCCTAGCTTTAATCGATGGCGCTCACGCTTTCGTTGCATTCCTTCATGTTCTTATTTCTCTTCTTCAGAAACCTAAACTCAAAATTTGAAAAAAGATTTGTGCATGAGCTTTCTGATTGTGATTTTTTGTTACATTCTTTCTAGTGTAGATGTTCACGTGAGTTTCATAAAACAACTACTCTCATTGAGAAGGTGATGGTAGGCGATGATTCATTCAGGTTTGGTGTGAAGGTATACTTTATTTTTAAAAAATTGATTTCAACGGTGGACTGAAATCTCAACAAAAACAGAGGAAGAAATGAACTCGAGTTAGTGGCTGTATGGTTCATCATCACTTTGTTGATATCATATATTTAAGTTTGCTCATGTTCACATGGTAATCTATATCGAACCAAGACTGGATCCGTTTAGGCGGTAACATATTCAACAAAGGTACATAATACAATTTTTATTGCATGATGATGTTTTATGTGCCTCTGATCTTTAAAACAAGTTTCTTTTTTGTTCTATATTGAGATGTTTTCTCGACATTGATGTTCGAGTGAAGATCAGACAACTGGAAGATTTGGGAAATGGAAGATTCTACCAAAGTTTCGAAAATAATGGGGAGTCCAAAAAAGAACGAGAACAAGGGCTTCTTCACCGCCATGTCGAGATCCGTCAACGGATCAGTCTCTTACAAACATCATAGTTTTACATAAAAAGCTCTGTTTTTTATGTGTATTAACACTTGAGATGAAGCTACTTTGCATCATTAATCTATGTGACACTACTCTTTTTGCAACTTTCTGGAATAATTCTATAAAAAGATGAAAAATTTGTTAATTCTTTTGCCTCAAAATCATCTTGATCGAACTCTAGGTTACCAAGTACCAGTGTTTTCAATCTCTTTGTTTTATTCACAAGAACCCATCTAGGTTTTTAGCTAATGGTTGTTCGATACTTTTTCTCTATCAAGTTACTTAGTTATGAAGGAGTTGAGGTAATAAATCCAGAAAATGGCAATGAAGATGCAGAAGAGGAAGCACATAGAGGAAGGTGGAAGGAAGAGGTAGCTTCGATCGACTTTGAATGAGATAATATACAGAGTTTCTTTGGATGTTCCTTATGTTGGTCCTACCTTTTTAGTCGTACCTGAATTTCATTGCAATTAAGATATACTGTAACGTATGTTTACCAATCTTTTAGATTAGGGTCTCTGGCTATTTCAACTTCAAGAAACTTTCCAAGTTCATGGCAGATGCTGAAAGTCCTCTTCTTGGGTAGATTCTTTGTGATTGTGTTGGCACCTTGTTGTCAAGCTGCAGGTAGATTTGACAATTCTTTGATCACTTAGTTAAATTTTGAATTATATTTGTTGGAAAAAATAGGCAATGGGACTCCAGAAACATAACGAAAAAACAAGGAATTAGCCGAAGATCCGAAAGTGAAAAATGTTGAAGGAAATATGCATCAGATGATTTGACGGAGAGCTTGATAATGTAAACTCACGAAGAGATACATACATTAGTCACAAAAGGTTTGACCTGACTTATTCTATCTCCACCTCATATTTGAAAGAAAATCTTTACTCACTCTTATTTGTTTTAAAGCTATTTTGTCTCTATATTTATCATCAGGTGTTGAAACTGTGTGAAGTGGAATAATTATCTACGATCGAAACAGAAAGTTTGGCGACCAAATTGAATACAAGAGTTTGGCAATGAAGAGAAGCTTTTGTGGTTGTTGAGACTGTCTTTGTATCTCAAACGTCTTTAACATTGTTAAACCAGAGAAGTAGATGATGCTTGATTACTCTCTAGATGATATAGTTTGTGCAGATGAAGTTGCAAAACTTGATCAAGATACTGGTTTGGAACAGAGAACAAGGTTTTCTAGATTGGTGAATGAGACGAGGCACCAGTTGATGCAATCATTTGAGGTTATCTCACACTTCATCTCTCTTTCTTTATTTTGAAAAGGAAAAGCAAGCGTGCAAGCTCAAGATCTTTCCTCACTGAAATAAAAAGAGAAATTTTAAAGCAAGTATTGGTTCAAAGGGACACAAAAACAGGTATGTGACTCCCCCTAAATATCATTCTTTTTGGAGTACTTACTTAGAGTAACACGTCTTGCATGGATCACACGGAGCATTAAATCTGAGAAGACACAAACCAAGAAATCTTTTGTCGCATGTCCGAGATATTTTACAGATAGTATTGATCATCCATCAAGGGAACGTAACACTATTTGTAATGTGTGCCACTATCTTCATGTGTGGGAACCGAAATTCGCACTGTCGATATTCGTATTTGGAGGAAAGCCAAGAAACCCTAACTTTCCTTGAAGTCCCGGATTTCTGCCAAGCCAAACAACAATAGATCAAAAATGCGAAGAAAACAGACGACGAGATAAACGTAAAAGAGAATCGATAAAAAAAAAAGAGCAATAGAGATCTTATTCCAAATATGCGTTGAGCGTTACAACAGGTGATAAGCCGTGGCCACGAGAGCTGGCCACGAGAGCTGTCGACGAGTATCCTAGTTCTAACAGCGTAAGACTGGTAAACCTAATTGAGACGCAGCTCATTAGCAAAAAACAAAAATAAACCTAAAGCTCTAAGTATGAGTTGTCAAGAAATTTATGTCCCTCTTCTCGTTCTCCTTAGCCTCTCTTTTATATGCCTTCGTAAGCTGATCTCGTTTCCCTTTCCGCTCTAGATTTGAGCATATCCTTCCGCGGAAAATTCCATTTTTTGTGAATATTCCATATCTTTACGAGTTTTCCATATTTATCATCAAACTTTGAATTTATCATCTTTTCCTTTTATCTTTCGCGAAATTTGGATAAATCGTTGACGCAGTTGGGCCCGTTCTCGTTCCAAAATCGTAAGTGAACTTTTTTCGCGTTTTGGGCCTTCCTGGGTCGTTTAGCGACCAAGTGATTTTTACAATTTCATTCGGAGAAGTCGTTCTTCGTACAACTACGCGGCGACGGTTTCGCGAAATGATAAAATCGATCGTATAGTTAAGATTATGTCGGCAATCGAGTTAACCGTTATCGTTTTATATGATCGATACGAAGTTTTCACGCAAAGCACAAGTATTTACGATTATTGCCGCGAAGCCTTAATGAAGACTCCAACCGAGACGAAACAAGAAACAACCGAATCGAGATTCGAGGGAAAAGATGATCGGGAAGATGTCGTCTAGTCACCCGTGGCCGACTAGACGTTGTACGAGTCTAGTCGCCTGTTGGGCGACTAGACATGGCACGAGTCTTGTCCCCCATTGGGCTACTAGAATTTACGAGAGTCTAATTGCCCAAAGGGTGACTATACTTTGCATGGGTGACTAAACTTTTACTAGAGTCTAGTCGCCCGTTGGGGGACCAGACCTTACGATAGTCTAGGCGCCCAAAAGGCGGCTAGACTTGCCGTTGTTCGTATTGCACGTATTTCGTAAACGACATGGTTATCCGTCGTTTACGGCTACTTTTTATCGCTCCGAAACTCGTTTTATTGAGATCTCTCGGAGGTCTCGAACGTTGATTTTTTTATTCTCGCGTTTAGCTGCTCTCGAGTGACTGGACTTTGCGAAGCGGCCGCTTATGGTTGGCTCGACGCGGAGCTTCGACATTTGGTCGAGAGGAGATTGACTAGATGAAAAGAGCCTCAGAATCGATGATCCGCTCACCATTTTCATTTCCGAAAGAGAGAGACTATGTTTCCGTTACGTTTCTAGGAATCGATTTCGTCGTGATCATTTTTGACCCCAACAGTTAGCCCCCCAGTTTGCAAGAATCGTTGGACTGTTCTTGCGAACTTTTAAAGCTTGTTACGTAAGTTAGACGGAATCGATGGCTAAAAAGTACAAAGATGAATAGTAAATTCCTCTTTCTATAAATAAGATAAGTAACTTTCCAAATCTTTCATTTGCTCATTTTCACAAAAATTTGCTTAAGGTAAAATCAAACTCCTTATCCTTTCCATCTCTCTCTCTCTCTTCTTTTGCGTTATGGATTCGAATGATCTAGTTTCCGCGAATGCTTTGCTATCGATTTTCGACCCTGAAAGTCTACGAGTTCAGGAAGGTGAAGTTATACTGATAGTCGAATTCGTGCTGCATTTTGTCGATTCCAAGGAAGCGAGAGAATATTGGCGGGTTACATGTGCTATCGAAGCTCCGCCGTCCGGCTCATGGTGTCAGATGAGATTGGCCTTTAAAAGGGACCCCAGTAGGCGAGCAAGTGACGAGAATCGTTCTTATCCATCATTCGAGATTTCTCCCGAGTTCCGAACGCCAATGGCCGGAGAGGACGCTGATTCTCCGACTCGTGGTTTCTTTACGTGCTACGAGGCACATTTGTTATTTTGCCGATTATGGTTTCCTATTCTGGGGGTCATAGTCCAAAATTTGGATCACTACGGTTTATTGATCGGTCAGTTCTCGCCCACCGGTCTCCAACACCTCGTTGGACTCTTGGTTTTAGGTTACGAGAGAGGAATGGACTTAAGCGTTGACTATCTAGTAGTGTTTCTATCTCCAACGGCCGCGCGTAACTCGCTCCGATTTTGCCTCAGGCCGAGGAAACACGGGTCGATGATCTAATCGTTTACGTCCAATTTCCACAGTTGGAGCAAATGATGTTTCTTTGTTCGCTTAAACAGTGCCTCTGTCAAGGGCGAATACATTTCTTCTTTTAGTCGTAAATGGGGTCCCGTGGGTATCGCTTTTGATACTCTTACCGTTTTTTCATCTACCGGTATCTGATAATTCTTTTGTTTTGCAGTTTTGGATCCCCTTCCCCCGCATCCGAAAGATACTTATGTTGTTAGGGACCTTCTCCAAGGCGGTCCATTCTACTGGGGTTATTTTTCCCCGCAGCGAGTTCGCAACGCGGTCACGTACCACAAGAATAGGACACAACCCGACGTGATTTCCGAAGAGGAGCTAGAACCGACCATGAATGACTTTACTCCGTACGAGTTGCTTCCCGACTTGAAGAGGGAGAGATCTCTCCAAAATGAGCGCGCGTCCGCTATCGGGGGTGGCGTTGCCGAGAATAGGAGAGGGCTGTCCGAGGGGGCGTAGTTTCATGATCTCGTCGGCGAAGACGGAAGCGGTTCGAGCCAACCCTCGATGCCGCTTTTCAAAAAGGGTAAGATTTTGACGCCTTTCTTTCTTCTCTTGATGCCTCGACGCATCAATCCGCGGCTGGTATAGGATTCGTTAGATCTGGGCAATATGTGGAGGCCTCGCGTTTGTGCATGGGGGTTAGTTTTCGTGCATGCGATATGATTCCAATCGTTTATATGACATCGCTCCTAAATTTTTAAAGGATTCCCTTTCTTTCTTTACATGGTCTCCACGTGATGGACGAGGCCCTTAGGACGAGCAACTTGGAGGCCCAGACGGCTCAATTCAAGGCCGAGAGACTTGAAGAAGAGAACGCTCACCTGAAGAAGGAGGTCGAAGCGGCTTCATTTCATGAAAAGGAATTGACCGGAGTCAAATGTCGCAGGTTCACCGTTCGTATAGGAGCGGAAAACGTGAGGTCACCTCGATTGTGGCCGACCATTCAGTTCAATTTGCGGCGGAGTTCGATCAATACAAGTGCGCTCAATAGTCCTTTGGAGAATACCGCGAATGCCGTGGTTTGGTGGGCGCTTTGTATCACATCCAGCTTCCCAACTACTCCTACAACTTCGAGATGGAAGAAATGTCCAGCCACATGAAGAAGTGCATGGAAATTGTGTCTTTGATCCCGTCTATCGAAGAGAGGGTTCGAGGTTACTGGACCCCGATTCTCGTTTCTCCCGATTTGGAGGAAGTTGGGGACACTACTCGCGGCGAGGAGGACGCGGTCGATCAAAACTCGGAACCGTCTAGCGCATGCAACTTTTCGATCTCTGGCTATTTCAACTACGTTTCATGAACGAAAAAAGTTCGTCCATTGAGGGAGCGTGTTCCCTGTTTTTAGTAGTATTTTGGCCAAGTGTGGCCACTTTATATCTATCGGAGTTGGCCATGTGTGGCTTCGATCCCCTCATCTCTTGGTTTTAGCGTCAATGAACGAATTTTTTGATTTGATAACGTACGAGTATTGCTGCGTAAATGGAGATAGATTATGTGTTCTCGTCTTATATCCGTTCTTTCAAGGATCGCTACATTCGTTGTTTGTTTCGAGTGCGAGTTTTTGAGAGACTTTAGTCTTTCGGATTTTTATAAACGCGAATATAGACGAAGAGACAAATTTTGAGATCTAGTATCGGTTAGATACTATGTCTTGAGATGTTTGATACCAGTGTGTTGGGTTTAGGGGAAGACCTAGGTTTACTCTTGGTTTTAGGGTGTGCAGCGACTAACTCCGGCTTACGTTTCCCGTTTCCCGTTTCGATTTCGACCTAGTTCCGTCTTGATATTGAAGTCTGCGATAAGTTCTCGACTTAGATGACTTGCATCAATCGGGAACCGAGCATCTCTCCAAAGACAATTTCTAAGTCGTCTGGAAGTGCTGACAAAAATTTTGGATTTCTTTTATAGCGCGCTAATATCCTAGTCGGATGTATGAGAACTCGTTCTTCACGAAGAGTAGGTTAATGTGAGTGATTAGTTCGTCCGTCGGGGCCAATCGACGGGTGCGAAATTGGGACAAGTACTTGTTCTTTTCCCGGTAGGAGTTTGATAGTCTTGCGACTGTTTTTAGAAGTTTTAGATCGAGTTCGAAATTGTGCTTTTCGGAAATTCGCAACGTCTCGCTTTTTCCGAAAGTTTTTCGTTTCTGTGGTCGAATGTGTTGATGAACACATTATACTCGGAATTCGTTTAAGAAATTTTTTCTCGTATGATATCCGTTTTTGTGTTATACGAAAAATAAAAATGCAAAAATTTATTGTCGAAATCGGATAGAAAAATGTCGAGTACAAAGTGTGGGAGTATACGAGTATACGTACATCCACTCCCCCTTTTTTAGAGAGGAGGACAGTTGAACTCTTCTTGCGAAGAGCTGCCTACGTACCTCTTTCGAAGATCAAACCATCTCGTAGTTTAGTTTGTTGCCGCAAGTGATTACTCGTTTGGTAGAGTTGCGTAGGCCGTTTTAGTCTTGACTACTACAACTTGGTCGACGATTCCCTCTAGTGTCGAGGGCATTGTTTTGTCGAGACTGTTGGGCTCGGAAGCTTGCTTGTTTCCTCCGGATTGAGTCGTTTCTTGAATCAAACTGTTCTGTTGCATCTTTTTCCGAAGTGTCTTCGGCTGGCAACCGAGTTGTCTTCATTCGTTTGCGTTCAGCTATGGGCGTCATTGCTACTTGTCTTAGCTTATGCTTGACTAGGAAGCAAAGTTGTGAGTGCTTTTGGCATCCCCAGATTGTGGAGATTGTATAGGGGGTTGGGAATTTAATGCCCAAGTGGTAGGTCGATGGGATTGCCTTCATGGAGTTTATCCATGGCGTTCCCATATCACGTTATAGATGGCAGGGTTGTCAACGATCGCAAAATCGACAACTTTCGTTATCTCCATGGCCACCAATGAAAATTTGATCGATCCGAGAGTCATCGAAGTTGTTCCTGAGAAACTCGTGAGTGGTTTCGATGCGGGTGTGACCTCGGATAAGTCGACGTTAATCCTGTTGAGGGTATCGCGTAAGATGATGTCGATGGTACTCCCTGTGTCAATGAGGACCCTGGCGGCTTTGAGATCTTTTATGATGAGGTCGATTATGAGAGGATCATTATTGGGTTTGTCGATCCCGACAGTTTCGTGTTGCTTGAAAGTGATGGCATTATTTGCGGTGTCGATTGGCGTAGGCTAGTTTGCAATTGATTCAGCCTTTCGGTGATATGCTTTTATCGGTGAGACGATGTCGCGAAAGTATTGCGACCCTCCGATGATCATTTTCACTCTTCGGCGATTGGAGTCGTTTCCATTGTCGTCAGGCCTCCTTCCGCGTTTCCCATCCGCTTGGGTTCCTTGAGACACGACGTCTCTAGTGGGTGCTTTCTCGATCCTGAATTGGTGATCTGTATCACGTATGAGATCTTTTACGCTGGTTATGTTCAAGATCTCTCCCGCAAGCAGTTTCGCTGTTAACCTTGCTCCGAGAACTTTGCAGTTCGCGGTGGAGTGACCCTTTGTTTGGTGAAACTCGCAGAAGATGTTTTCGTCATACAACATGTTCCGCGCCCAAGTGTTCCCCGACATCCTACCTTGTTCAGACGGGGAATTGACAATGTAGTTGTGCCCCCCCGGACGTCTTCTCCCTTGTGGTGGACATACTTGTCATTACGAGGGATCTTCTTTTTCGCTTTCTGTTCAGAGGTTAGGTCTTTCGAGGACGCCTTCGCAGGTTTGTGTTTTTGTGACAGAACTTTCATCTCTTCTTCGGTGATGATGAAGTTCGTAGCCTTATGAAGCGCATCCTAACTAGTGTGTGGTTTTTTGAGAGCTATCCACTTCCTAAACTTCAACTTGTACCAGAGGGTCTTTCTGAGTGCGTCTACTGCCACCTTGTCACTGATCTCGCTGACTCTCGACGTCACTATCTTGAACATGTTCATGAAATCTCAGAGAGATTCGTCTTCTCTTTGAGACAGGCTCCATAGGTAAACGTCGGAAGTTTCTCTGTCCATAAACATGGAGTACTGTTTGAAAAATTCCGAGGAGAGTTGACGGAAACTTCCGATAGAGTTTCGCTTTAGACGGGAGAACCATACGAGGGCCGCTCCTTGGAGATGCTCAACGAATAGGTGGCAGAAGCCAACATCTTTCTTGCATTCCTTGAGCTTGGATCTCGCCATTGCGATCTGGAAAGTCTGCAGGTGAGCTTTCGGATCAGAAGTTCCGTCATACATTGGGATTTTCACTTTCCGGGGATCGGAGACTCTTGTGTTTGTTATACGAGCAGTGATTGGAGTTTTTCGAGCCTCTTCAAGGAGCCTGTTGATCTCTGGCGCGATGCGATGTATTCGCGCAGATCGCGAATCTCGTCGAGATCTTCGCAGGTCTTTTTTGGAGATGGTTGGCGCGTCCTGCGAATGGCCTGCTCCTCAGCTTCTTTCTCTTACTCTACCGAGAAGATCTTTTCCTCTTCTTCTGTCATAGGTTCATTGAGCTGAGAATCCTTCCGTGTTGTGTGACCCTTAGCCCCTCTTGGGTGTACGTCAGCATCTTCATCCGCGGAATCAGATTGATCGTTGAAGTCTAGATCAATTCGCTCGACTTCGTTATCCTCCGTTTCTTTTTTTGGATTTGGGGGATCTTCCACGTTACTCTGAGGCGCGACAGGGGTGATTACATCGGGGCATTGTCCCGATGGATTTTCCTGCGCGTTCAGGAGTAAGTCACGCGAAGTGGCGAAGTCGTGTCTTCTTCCACGGAATCTGGTAGCTCCACACAGAAAAGTAGTTCTAGTCCTCACGGTTAGGGTTTCAACTTGTTTAGCGAGAGAGCTAGTCAGTTTTTCTTGTTCACCCAACTTCTATTCGAGAGTCGAGTACATCTTTTTCATCTCCTCGAATGTCGTGGTGTTTGCGGCAGCATTGACCGCGGTATTGTTCATCACCGGAGTGTTTCCAGCGTCGTTATTGGCACTGTCACCATCACGAGCTGGGTGATTGTTCTGATCGTCTGTAGTCATGTTCGATAAATTGTTTTGCGGTTGCGAGTTAGATTGATTTGTAACCTGAGCGAATAGGCCCCCTCCTTCTAGCGCCAAACTGTGGGAACCAAAATTTGCATTGTCGATATTCGTATTTGAAGGAAAGCAAGGAAACCCTAACTTTCCTTGAGGTCCCACATTTCTGCTAAGCCAAACAATAATAGATCAAAAGTGCGATGAAAACAGACGACGAGATAAACGTAAAAGAGAATCGATAGGAAAATAGAGCAATACAGATCTTATTCTGAATTTGCGTTAAGCGTTACAACAGGTGGTAAGCCATGGCCGCGAGAGCTATCGGTGAGTATCCTAGTTCTAACAGCATAAGACTGGTAATTCTAATTGAGACGAAGCTCGCTAGAAAAAAACGAAAATAAACCTAAAGCTCGAAGTTTGAATTGTGAAGAAAATTTTGTCCCTGTTCTCGTTCTCCTTAGCCCCCCTTTTATATGCCTTCGTTAGCTGATCTCGTTTCTTTTTCCACCCTAGATTTGAGCATATCCTTCCAAAGAAATATTCCTTTTTTCGGGAATATTCCATATATTTACGAGTTTTCCATATTTATCTTCAGACTTTGACTTTATCGTCTTTTCCTTTAATCTTTCGCGGAACTCAGATAAATTGTTGACGTAGTTGGGTCTCTTTCTCGTTCTGAAATCGTAATTGGATTTTTGTCGCATTTTGGGCCTTCCGAGGCTGTTTACCGACCAAGTGATTTTTACAATTTCTTTCGGAGAAATTGTTCTTCGTATGATTACGCGGCGACGGTTTCGCGAAATGATAAAACCGATCGTATAGTTAAGATAATATCGGTGTTCAAGTTAACCGTTATCGTTTTATATGATCGATACGAAGTTTTTACGAAAAACTCTTTACGATTATTGTCGCGAAACCTCAACAGAGACTCCAACCTAGACGAAACAAGAAACAATCGAACCGAGATTCGAGGGAGAAGATGATCGGGAAGACGTGGTCTAGTCAACCGTGGACGACTAGATGTTGCACGAGTCTAGTCGCCCGTTGGGCGACTAGACTTTACGAGAGTTGCCCAAGGGGCGACTAGACATGGCACGAGTCTTGTCGCCCAACGGGCGGCTAGACTTACCGTTGTTTGTATTGCTCATATTTTCGAAGCGATGCGGTTATCCGTCGTTTAAAGCGACTTCTTATCGGTCTGAAACTCGTTTATTGAGATCTCTTGGAGGTCTCGGAAGTTGATTTCAATATTCTCGTATTTAGTTGCCCGCTAGTGACTGGACTTTGCGAAGCGGCCGCTTATGGTTGGCTAGACGCGGAGCTTCGACATTTGGTCGAGAGGAGATTTACTAGATGAAAAGAGGCTCGGAATCGATGTTCCACTCATGATTTTCAATTCCTAAAGAGAGAGTTTATATTTCTGTTACGCTTTTAGGAATCGATTTTGTTGTGACCATTTTTGATCCCAACATCATGTATGTATTCATATCAATATGAAAGTCAAAAGAATTGGTACCTCTTGAACAACCACAAGTGCTTCAGCTGTCCGACGAGTAACTTGAAGAGGGGCACATAATTTCCATTGGTTGTACTTCTGTCCTTGTTAAAACAATGTATATTAGCTTCATGAAACTGCATTCTCGGAACATTGTTGATAAAAATAAAGCATAATAAAGGAATAGGAAGAATCTTGGGATTTATGGCAGATCTTTAGTATTGCAGTTACAAAATCCATATGGTTCTTTAGACACTACAAGAAAACAGACAGGTAGAGACGGAAATATTCGTCTCCAATTCGTCGCTAACTAGTTTTAGCGACGAAATAGAGAGGAAAAATAAATTGTCGCGTTTCATGAGTCGCAGATTTTTTTACTCTCTAATTCGTCGCTAAATCAGAGACGAAACGCGTTGCGTCTCTAATTCGTCGCTAAATTAGCGACGAATTACAGACACAATTTAGCGAGAAATTAGAGACTAACATTATGAAACGCTACTTTTGAACGCTAGTTTGTCGCAAATTTTGCGAGTACAACTTGACGTCGCTAATTTAGTCGCCAAATTTGTGATCAATTCGCGTTTTAGATTTTTTGAGACGTTTAATTATCGCCAAATATAGCGACAAATTAGCGTGTAAAAGTCGCTATTTCGTCGCTAATTGTTAGCGACGAATTAGCGACTATTAGACATTAATTAGTCGCGAAAACTTTATTATTTATTAAAAAAACAAATTTAAAAAAATAAAAAAACAAATTTAAAA
>OVAN01013680.1:0-12648 GCA_900406275.1 Anastatica hierochuntica
GTTGGTCGTGTTTCTGAGCAAGTCCGATTAGAGATGCGATCTTGGACGTTGTTTTCGAGATGGCTGTTTTTGACACCAACAACTCAAACAACTATGTCAAATGAGTTCATCGCCATCAAGTCTGACATGTCAAATAATTAGATTGAGTTGAGTGGAGCTATCTACAATGTTTGCTATCAGTCTTGGGTTTTCATCCAACTTGGGTTAAAAGGGTAATGTTCTGCGTCTCTATAGTAACTTTCTCAGTTCTTTTCATACAAAAAGATCTTTCCTCAAAAAGGCTTAAGACAAGGAGATCCTTTATCTCTCTTTCAATTTGTCCTCTGCATGAAAGGCCTTACACATCTTCTGAACATGGTTGAGAGAGAGATGGTTTTTTAGAGGGTATGAGATTCAAGGATGAGGGACCCTCAATTAACCATCTTCTCCTTGTTGATAACAATCTTTTTGTCTGTAAATCCGACGAATCATAATGCATAACTCTTCAGCACATCCTTACAACTTATGGGGAAGCAACACGACATGTGGTCAATCTTTCTATGTCTTCGATAACCTTTGGCAGCAAGATTGAAGAAGAACTAAAAGCAAAGGTACATGAAAAATGTGGTATTTTCAATGAAGAGAGGGTAATAAGTACTTGGAACATCCCGAGTATTTTAGTAGTTCAAATTCAGAATTATTAGCTTACATCCATTCCAACCTAAAAGATAAACTTTGAGGATGGTTTGCTAAGAATCTCTTTCAAGGAGGCAAGGAGACTTTGTTGAAATTAGTGGCCTTATCTATGCATGTCTACACCATGAGCTGCTTTAGACTTCCAAAAATTACATGTCAATGTAGAAGCTCATAAAAAGAAAATACACTAGATTGCGTGGAAAAGGATGTGTCACTCTAAAGAGAATGAAAGATTAGGTTTTAGGGATATTGAATGTTTCAACCTAAGTCTCATAGCCAAACAAGTTGGAGAATCAATCAAAATCCAGAAACCCTTTGCTTCTTATTCCTTAAGAGTAGATACTATGACTCACAAGAATTTTTAATCAGCCTCTGTATGAACAAGACCCTCGTATTCGTGGAGAAGCATATGATAGGGCAAGGAGCATCTACTTAAGGGGTTACACAAATGCTTAGGAAATGGCTAAATATTATATGTTTGGATGGACCTTGGGCTCAAAGACAAAGAATGGAGGATCCCCTGGATGAAATATTCGATAGTCAATACTAACATGATGGTCTCTTCTCTAATATATGAAGCTAATGACAATTGAAACAATGAGGTTTTGAATGATCGCTTCTTCCCAAGAGACATAAGCCTTATTAAGAAAATGAAATCGTTGCCAAGTCTTAAAATCACTGGATCTGGCTTGACTGAAGAGGAAATTTCAGTCAAAATCGGTTATTGGTTGCGAATAACATCAAAAAAGGAGATAATCCAATATGCTCAGGTTCAACTGTCTATAAATGGTTAGTTCAGAAAGTATGAAAGCTAAAAACATCTCACAAAATCAAAAACTTTCTCTAAAAAATTCTTGTAGGTGCCTTACCAGCTTCTGAAAGATTAAAAAAAGAGGAATGAAGGTGGATTCTCGATGTCAATCCTGTGAACACGAAAGAGAAACTATCAATCATCTCTTCTTCACCTGCACTTACACGAGGAAAACATGAGTTCTTTCCAACTTCCATATGCCACAGAATGACCTTAGTGTCTCTTGTATATTCACAAACATGTCTTTTCTAATGAATATGGGAGAAAAAGTCAAACATTCCTCTAGATACCAGAAGAGAATAGCCCTGGACTATGTGGAGAATATGAAAAAACATGAATTTTTTTCTGCTTGGTAGGTAAATTCTTCAACCCCAAGGATTCCGAGAACAAATCTTGTGAGGATGCAAATCAATGGTTCCTAGCTTAACAAGTTGATCAAGAGACAAAATAGATCAAACTCTCTCAAAAAATAGAAGCGATGAATCCCACCAAAGCGTCCTTGGCTCAAGTGTAACATAGGTGCTACTTGGAACAAACAAAAACAATTGGGAGATGGCGCGTGGGTACTAAGAAACAACACATGTGCTTTCACTAACAAAAAAATTTAGCAGAGGTTCGAATGAAGATTTTGTTTCAAAGTATGGTTGCTCACAAAATATCAAATATATTTTGCTTTTGAAAATGGGGACATTGTGAATGCTATGAACAGACCAAAAGTCTGGCCAACCCTTGCTTATCATACTTATATTCTAGAAGATGCTTTAAAAACACTAAAGGAATGACGACTAACTTTGGAAGCAAGACATAGAAACATAGGGTCTCATCTCATCGCACAAAATGTTTGTTCAAAAAATGTGCTTCAATTATACGTGACTATGGGTCATTCTTCATGGTTGAAGGAGCTTTTTGGACATGAGAGGAGTCATCCTCTGTTTTGAATCAACAACTTTAATGTGGGATTTTGTTTCACTCTCCAAAGGAAGTTTACTTTGGGTACATCATTTCTCGATGACATATTTTGTGTTTAAGCCATCAGTTTCAGTTAATTACTTCTTGTAAAATCCCATTTTTATTTTCAATATTATTCAGTTGAAAAAACTGTACACGGACAATTCATGGTTTTGACAATATTAGGCGGTATAATCATGACTGTTAGTCCATGTGGATTTAATATTTTTTTTGTCCATACTAGGAGGTGTTCCCGCATTTTGCGCGGTATATTATACAATAAATTCACTATTTATACAATAAATTCACATTTTTAACAATGTTATACAAAATATAAGATTTTTACATACTATATTTGAAGTTAAATATAAAAGTTTAGTATGTGAGGTACGAACATGAGATAAATTTAAATACCAAATATACATTTTTAAACTGTATAAATTATATTCTTTAAACATAAAATTTGTAATATATTTTTTTATTAAATACAAAATATGATTTTAAAGAATATCTTATTTTACTAATTAATTATTTCTAGGTGTTATTTATACGCGTAAAGTGAATTTAAATTTTTTATAATTTATTTTATACGTAAACCTTAAAATCAAAGAGTCCACAATATGTAACCAATTAAATTAACATCAATTATAATAATAATTGGTAAAAATATTGATAAGTTTTAATAGAAAATCAATTTAAAAAAAATATTGATAAGTTTTTTAATAAACTTAAATTAACATAAATTATTTGCAGCACTATTTCCAAAATTTGTTATGGCCATATCATAAAGAAAATTAAATAAATAAAATTTTAATTTAACTATTTAATTAGTTATTTATATATTATTTTATCAATTTCTGGAGATTTTGAAAGATCTTTTAGTTTTAGATTTGGAATTAGAAATTAATATCTTAAATTTATAATTTTAATATAAAACCAATCAAATTTCTATAAATTGACATGTCATAATTTTTGTTGAAACTCATTATAGTGAAGACATGTGGCAAATTCACTTCACAATTAATGTCTAGGTATTCAAGAAGTCCAAATGGGTTGTCTCCATTTGAAACTCTATAGTGCACGAAAAGTGAAAAAGACATGAAATAAACCCGATAACAACTAATCAAGTCCAAACCAAAACTTATTAGCCATCTTTTGCATCAGAAGTTGAAGACTTCTTGCTTATGAAATTGTATTTTTTTTTCTCTTATAATATTTCTTATATTTATTTTAGTTTAGCCATGCATGTGGGTTGTCTTGCTGAAAAACAAAGAGAAAGAGATACTGTTATCCACTCCCATATAACACAATGGTTTCCCATTGGCTATGTCCAACTACTTTCTGAATGTTAGGAGTATTCGATGAAACAAAAGTAACGTGACAAGCGAGTAGAAAGATCTTGAGCATAGATGTTTAGATATTATTATAAATAAAATTAAAAGAAACAATTATTATCTGTTATGTGCCCTCACAAATATATGTTTCAAGATGAGATAAACCTCAAGATTAATTAGTGTATGCAACGGAGAATTTGTCTTGAACTATAACATAAATGTCTCTTTTATGAAACCACAATTATCTTCTTTTTTCTTAATCTAGTAGAAAATCTACGTTTAATTTATTTATTTTAATTAAAAATTGTTTTTTATATTTTATTCACACACATTATAGACGTGCGATTCCTACGCCGCCACATCGATATGATGAATGGCTTGCATCACGTAGAGAAAACTTTGCCCTCTCAGTGACAAGGTAGTCATATGTGACAATCAGGTTCATCGTTGCGATTGTCATTTGGTTTTATGAGTTATTATGAATATGAGAATTTGTAAACAAATCCATGTAGTTTACTAATATTAATTTATTATGACAAATTAATTAATTGGGATATTAATATTTTACACAATTACATGAACAAAAATGTTGGGATATCTCAAAAAAAAAGTTGGTGGTGATATGATAAGATGATTCAACTACCAAAAACAAGGTAGACAAATTAATGAATAATAAAACAAAAAAATACAAGGGTAAGCACAAACAAAATGGCTACACATTTATTACACATAAAGTAACATCATTTTCTATCAATCAATAGAGTCGCGTACACAATATTTCATATGATCGCAACATATATTTTATTCAATTTTTATTCCTTACAAGAAGAACATCATAAGATAGAGGTAATATTAGCAATAAAAGAAAGATTAATTGGGAATCTATTTATACTTTAACTTATATGGTTGTTTACCACCATGTGTAAAGTAAATTCCATCTTCTCTAGAATCCCAAAAATTTTCTTTACCAACATGAGTAATGGCACCGCCACCTTTATATGCCCTAAATTTTGCGTAAAAGTTAAATCTTTTTCCTTGCCGTAACTCACAATCAATTATAGTCTTTAAAAGACTTTCATGAAAGTGAAAATTCAAAGTTTGCCCATGGCTCAACAGATGGACACCTAGGTCGTCTTCGTCTGATTTACAACTAACCTTGAGAATGTTGTTCGAACCAAGAGAATTCCTGAAGTGTAACCAGTTTGGCGGCCTAGCCTCTACATATTTTTCCAAACTACCGTTGCATAATGCAAAAAAAAACAAAAAGCACAAGATACGATTCATCATATCTCATATTTTTTTTGTGTGTCTATTTATACAAGTGTTTTACGAGGTCATATATGTTCATGCATTCAACTCTGCTCATGATTTGTACCTTACTAAGACCTAACATTTGTAGACCACACCCTTTTTTGGTAAATTTTTTAAAAAAACTAGAGTTTGACCTGTGCAACGGTGCGAATATTATTTTAATTTTTTGTATTCATGTTATGATTGACCATGTCTTTAATTATTTGTAAGTTATGTCGGGTGCTGATATCAATTTTAAATATCGAAATAATCAAATTGATATATTAGATAAATTATTTGTCATTTGTTAAATTTGTGAAAAATGTACTGCTGATTCTGTATATGAATCTATTTGTTAAATATACATGTTTCGTAGGTTAAAATATACTATGTTTTTCACTTTTATATGAGAAACTAAAATTTATTAATACTAATTTAAATATTATTTTCGTATAATGTTTAATTTATAAAATAAATTTATTTGAAAATAGAAGTTTGTGTTATTTTTGTGACAATTTTTTTTTGTTATTTTATAAATATAATCTATAAAATAATTAAAGTATTAACTTATTTAATTATATTTATCTTTTAGTTTAATAATTTAACTATACAATTTATGATGATAATTTTCTTATTTTCATTTAAAATATTTAATTTATCAAAATCTTGACTACAATTATATTTTAACAACTTTTACATATTTAAATGTCTAAAATGTAAAATGAAAAGATTTTCTGCGATTTTGTTGCAACTAAAAATAAAATATAATTATAATCCAAATAAAGATATGAAAAGATATTATGATTTTTTAATTTTTAATTAGTTAATTAGATTTGATTTGACATTTTATTCTTAACGAAATCCTAAATTCCAATGATATAAAATATAAATAACACGTGACATAAATATTTTTTTGTCAAAATGATACTTCAATTTTAATAAGATAGAGAAATAGTCAACGTTCAAAGTTCGTTTTCAAGATTTGTATTTATAACATGATTGTGTTTCTTTATTCTACATATAATATAATAAAAAATATATAGGAAAATCCTACTACAAATATTTTGGGTGATTTCTTCATTTCTTCAATTTGCATTAGAATTTGAGTTAAAAAACTAATTTTAAGTTTGTAATAAATGGATGTATTGCACTCGAAAATCTTGACTGAGATACTCTTGTAGCTATAGGTCTTTCATGCTTATGCTTTTGCACCAAGTAATTAGTAAAATGCAATTATTTGAGCAAATACTTTTTTGAGGAAATATTCCTCGAACGCAATCAGAACTCTAAAACGAAAATGAAAGAGTACGTAACATGGAAATAATAACTCGGACGAAAATAGAAGAGCCAAATTTATAACTAAGCCAAAACTAAATGACATGGAAACACCTTTCTATTGTGAGTTTATGAGTGTATGCACGTCGCATGCAAGCTCGTAAAACGCTCGACAACAGTCATAACTATTCTTTAAATGAGAGATGTACGCATAATTTTTTATAAGCATGTGAATAATGAACATATGATACAAGTGGTAACACTTGGATCCCATCTTTCTTAGTAGCAGTTGGGTTCCTAAGTGTCCCAAAAAAGCTAAAAGAACTCTTAGAAACAAGCTTAGAACTAGATTAGCCCGAATTGAACTAATAACAAACCTAAAATGAAAGATTAGATGAATAGGATAGCTTGTAGAATCCGGTTAGCCACTAGGGTTCTTAATCGCCTGTAGGACCTGCAAAATAGGCAAAACAAACGGAGGGCAATATTGAAATGACAAGCAGAGCAGGCTGGACTAACTCCTGCCCATGCCAATATTTCATAAAGTTAACTTCCGATACGCCAAGTCTAAAAGTAGAAAATGAGCAATATGCGAGTCTCAGCCGAAAACACGCGTAATCGACTACGACGGTACCATGCAGTAGGCAATGGTTGGATTCCGGATAGTCCACAAGACATATGCATAGTTGCGTGCTTGTATTCGCCTATAATAACAACACTTGGATTTTTTTTTTTTTTTTTTGTTAATCACTTGGATTTTTTTGTTGTCTTATATTATATTTTTTTAGAAAACTCATGATTCCTATATACAAGAAACAACATCTCTCCGAGTAGGCCCTTCTAAAAGGTAGTCTTAGAGAAGAAGAAGGGTCTCCAAGTCCAATGTTTGGTTCCATATCTCCTTCCAACAATCTTGGCATGAGAGTCAAATCACTAGGCTAAAAAACACAAGATATTTTTAAAATTTTAACTTTTAATACTTTTTACTAATTTTGTACATTAATATAAGTTTTTATAATTTGTAGTAATTTTATTATTTTAGAGATTTTTGAAAAATGTTCCAAAATTTTATCATGTGTTAGTATTTTTTATTAATTTTAATTAAATTTTCTTACCTTTTATTAATTTTATATAGTTGTTTCTAATCTTAATTAATTTGTATTATTTTTTAAATTTATTTTTAATTTTATTATTTTAGTAATTATGGAATTTATATTACTTTATTAATATTCAATGATGTTTGTTTATTTTTATTATTATTATATTAATTTTATGTATAGTGGCCCCTCTTGTAGTATTTTAGTTTTTATTTTTTTATCGTCTCAATTATTATTATTGCTATTACAAATTTTGAGAAACAACTATAAAGACAATTGTTTACCGGACAAATATTTTCGTTCCATCAGTTGCATCACATCACCAAGACGAGCGATCTTGCTTGCACCACGCTAAAGATTTCCTATAAGTCTGCGTCCATTAATTTGCAATTGAATCATGCATCTTCGGGGAATCGATCATCTGACCTCCTAATGTAAAAGCAACAATTAACCAGTTGTCAACCACTGGACCAAGTGGACTTCCACAACTGTATTTTACTTTTTATGATAATATAAATCTTTTCACACATAATTTAATTTAAGTTGGTTTTATTAGCATTTGCATAGCAAGATAGGAAAGTATATTCTTTTATTCAATAAACTCAAATGATACAATCTACAATCGGTTCCTCTATATAGATATTTTCTTAACTACGATAAAACAAGGTCCTAATGTAAAAGCAACAATTAACCAATTGTCAACCACTGGACCAACTGGACTTCCACAATAGTATTTTACTTTTTATGATAATATAAATCTTTTCACACATAATTTAATTTAAGTTGGTTTTATTAGCATTTGCATAGCAAGATAGGAAAGTATATTCTTTTATTCAATAAACTCAAATGATACAATCTACAATCGGTTCCTCTATATAGATATTTTCTTAACTACGATAAAACAAGGTCCTAATGTAAAAGCAACAATTAACCAATTGTCAACCACTGGACCAACTGGACTTCCACAATAGTATTTTACTTTTTATGATAATATAAATCTTTTCACACATAATTTAATTTAAGTTGGTTTTATTAGCATTTGCATAGCAAGATAGGAAAGTATATTCTTTTATTCAATAAACTCAAATGATACAATCTACAATCGGTTCCTCTATATAGATATTTTCTTAACTACGATAAAACAAGTCAATCTATACATTAACTTAACAAATCAATCAAATCACAACTATATACATTTAGAAGCCCTTTAAGATGGAAATGCTAAGTTGTTGTGAACTCTCATCTTGTCTACGGTGTTCCAGATTGATATTGGATATAGTGATTCAATTAACCCATCCACAAGTTGATTGTCAGTATGTACATATATTGTCTTCATAATCCCAACATATATGACTTCATGAATCTTGTAACAATTTATCTCTATGTATTTGATTCTCCTGTGAAATAACTGATTGCTTGCAATGTGCAAAGCAAAAGTATTATCGCAATAAAGATAGACATGCAATGTGAACGATACCTGAAGATTCTTAAGAAATCAAACGAACCATATAATTTCTCTTGTAGACAAACATAGTTCGATACTCTGCCTCTGCAGAGCTGAAGATATAATATTTTGCTTCTTGGATTTTCAATATATAGATTAACAAACCACCAAGAAACATCATAACATGTGATTAGTCTCTGTGTGTCCAATAAAGTATCCCAATAAGAATATGAACAACCATGTAAATCAAAATCCTTATATGCACCAAATAATAATCTTTATCCCACTGATCCTTTCGAATATTTGAGTATCTTTTGAGCAGTTTTCCAATGCATATATGTTGGGGCAACATAGTATTGAGGACGTGTAATAGTCATGTATTGCAACTTTTCACCAATCTTCTATATTGATTGACATCATCCAAAAAGAATTTCATCATTGGCTAGCTTCTGATTATGTTCAATAGGTATGGAAGAAGGTTTAAACTATGAAACACTAGAAAACTCCAATATATCCAAAATATATTTCCTTTTCTTCACATAAATACCTTAAAGTGATATTGCAATCTAAAGTCCTAACAAGAACTTTAGCACATCAAGATCCTTGAGCTTAAAATGCATACTTAAATCATTTTTAAGCTTTAAAGCAAATGAATCATACGTATGTGGTTAAAAAAGAGGGGCTCGAGGATGTAGTCAGAACCGGGTGGGGCGAGTTATCGTCAGATATGGATATTTGGCCAAAATCAGCGCATATTGGAAGGTAATTGCCACATGGAGCAAAGCTGATTGAATCTTATCTGAATACGGTTTAGAGGAGTTAAAAGATAAGGTAGATAATCTTCGTGCCTCCGATACTGCCACAGTAGAGGAGATTAAATTGGCGACTAAAGATTTACATGATGCACTGAACGAAGAAGAATCATTTGGAGACAAAAGAGTAGAGCATTGTTGGTCCGGGGAGGCGATCGAAAATACAAAAATTTTTTCCATGCGGCCACAAAGCAAAGGAGTCGTTTAATAGAATTGTGTGGCTGAAAAATGATCAGGGTGATCTAATTGATCAAGAAGAAGGAATAGTGGTCGTTGCCACTAAGTATTTTAAAGATTGATTCTAGACTTTTGGACACCTCGATATAGACGAGACTTCGGTTTCGTCTTGAATAAAATTATGTTGGAGATAAACAAAGAGCTTACTAAACCAGCGACATAAGAGGATGTGCGAAAGGCCCTATTCGCAATGCATGCTAAGAAAGCGTCTGGACCATATGGGATGACAAATTTGTTTTACAGCATTATTGGAGTACAATGAAGCTTGATGTGGTCTTTATGGTTAATAATTTTTTAATGGATGGTATCATTGTATAAGGGCTAAAGAGACAAATATATGTTTAATACGGAAGAAGGACATGCTACAGGAGATGTCACATTTTAGACCCATCAGTCTCTGCAATGTGTGTTATAAAATAATCGCCATATTATGTCAGCGGCTTAAGAGATTCTTACTTGGCCTTATATCTAAGACTTGGCCGACCTTTGTTGTTAGGTCATTAATTGCCGATAATATTTTGGAGGCAAAAGAGATGTTTCATGGTCTACGGACAAATCCTGGTAGAAAATGTAAGCGTATGACTATCAAAACGAATATGAGAAAAGCCTAGACTAGGTGACTAGTCCACACCCTGTGCCGTTTTGCGGGCATGAAAACATTCTTTATATTAGTATATCTTTGTATTAACGATTAGGAAGTTTGACATTCTTCCAAGTAAATTTTAAAATGTTTGCTAAAGTACTATTTGTTAATTATATTTTAATATTGTAGATATACAACATAAGAAAAAATTCTGGAAGTCAAGTTTATGGGACATAAAAAATATTATTACACATTAGAGTGTAAATATCACAAGGCCCTATATTTGTATATGTCTACTAAGTATCATTTCAAAAGTAAATTAAATATGATTAGATTTTGGACCAAATAACCGAGTAAATAATGTACAATTCTAAAACAACGTAATATGCATAGTTGAAGACAAAAAAATACAATAAAAACTTGCAAAAAGCAAAACATGTCAATAAAGTTTTTTAAAAGTCAAGATTTGTAAGTTTTTTGATTTAGAAATAATTATTTAATAAAAATAAATAAAAAGTTAACTTCCCGTGAATTACATAATATTCTGAAATACTTGTTTGTAAACTACATTCATTGTTTTTGTCTAAGGATTCTCTTCTTTATCGGTTATCAAAATTTTTAATCCCGATCTTGATTTAACTTTTGAAAAGACAACGTATAACTGAGTGTGAGATAACACTGATATAGGTAGATACAAACCAACGTTTTGCAATGTTTGGCCTTGTCTTCTGTTGATGTCATTGCAAAAGCTAACATCACATAAAACTGCCTTAGCGCATTCTAAAGGGAAACTTTGTTTTAGGTGGGTGAAAAATATCCTTGCGATCAAAATTTTGTCTCATTCCACATCATTTCCCGTTATTATTCTACCTTCTATCACATGACTCACTAGCTGAGTAACGATTAGCCTTAGTACCATTGCATAATCCACCTTGAGCATCAATGTTACATAGCCACATGATAGGAGCACTAACCTTGAGCTATCAGAATAAAGATAAATTTTCTCTTCACATGAAATCATCATATCTAAATAATCTTATTACAAAACATGTGTATAGTAGTGAAACACAAATTACATAACACGTGAGGTTTTAATTTAAAAAAGCATTTTACGTGGAATGACTCTATGTCTATACAAATCCTTGTATTTTATCCACCTCGTCGTTCGTAGGACTCAAAATGGCTTTATGTCTATACAAATCCTTGTCATTTCGATGTCCGAAATGATTCTCCATAAGTTTTTTGAGATAGTTTGTGAAGGATCTTCTCTGCTCTCTTTTATCAACAAATCATGAGGGATTTTGATCTCAACTTGACCGTCTTTTCGGAGATTTATTTTTCTATCTCCAATATTCAAAATCCATTTTGAGAAAGATTAAAGATCTTTTGATGCTTTATCACTAAGACTTGTAAGCAATCTCATGTTTTTGTTAATGCTCCCAGAGGTATGACGAATCAAGAGCCACCAAAACAATTTCTGCTCTTTCTCCACCAGGAAAATCTGGTAATATCATTATGAAATCACTGCCAAGCATGTTAACATTACCGCCAAAAGGTTTGTCCTCAGTAGATATAATAATATCACGCATACCACGATCCAAAGTCTCGTGTCTATATCGGTTAATCATAGGCGCTTCATCCCATAAAATTAATTTTACCTCTTTAACCAGTTCTACACCATCTGATCCTGAAGTCATTTTCTTGCTAGTAGTAAATTGGTCTGGAATACCAAATCTTAAATGCACGGGTATACCTTCTTCTATCAACAGTGCAACAATTCTACTGGATGCAGTTGATGTATTCGTATTTTATCGTTTTTTAATTCGGTTTTCATACGAGAATTACGGTTTTTAGTATGTATTTGGATCGTTTTTGCGCGGTTTGTTGTTCTTTGATGTTTTTACAGGAACGGAGCTTGAATGGACTAAAAGAACGCATTTGGATGGATTTCAAGCACCGAAGGAAGTCTCAAGAAGACTGAAGAAATTCCTCACAGAATAACAGGGATCGATCGANAAACCGGATGTTTTACCTAAAAGCTAGACTCGACTTTTCCTTTCATATTATGCCATTTTTCGTTTTAGAACAGAATTTTGAGAGCTTGCGATCCTTTGAGAGAGATTGACTCTTCCGTACTTCGTT
>OVAN01013681.1:0-12647 GCA_900406275.1 Anastatica hierochuntica
GAAGAATAACCTGGAAAAAAACTCCGCTGTGGCAAAAAAAACTTTTCTAATATGAGCAAAAACTCTAAAACTCTAGATTTCAGATCTTGAGATAAACAAAATGTTAGCTTGATGAGGAAGAAGAATGTGTTTGATGAAGAAGTGAGTGAATGCGTTTGATGAAGAATAAGAAAGAAATGAGAGAAAAATTAAATGGTCCCAGCTACTTTCAAGCTTTCTCTTTCTTCATGGATCCACTTTCATTTCTTTTTAATTTTAAAATTAAATGATCACAACTAACTATTTTCTCTTTCAACACATTTTCTCTCTCTTTTTTTATAATCAATTTAACTTTTACAACACATTTCTTTTTTTAATATTTTATCATTCTTTTGGAGGGAAGGGAGAGAGCATAATAGTCTTCACAAAAGAATCATATAAAGAGGAGGTTATGTGAATTACACTTGTCCATGTAGCATTATTTTTTGGTTTGAAGGTTAAATAAGCACTTTCTCCGAAAATACAGTTCTTGACGACACATAACAAGAGCAAAGTTGCTTAAAACGCTGCGTTTCAACTCTGAATGGTTCAGTAAAAAGGGCAATATTGTGATGAAATGAAATATAGGGGCAGTCTAGTAATATTCACAATTAAAGATTACTATTAATGAAATAAAATAAAACTTGAACGTCTTCGGGTTTAAGGTCCCAAGGCATTTTGTTTTATCCTCAGAGAGCTTTAAGAGATGGCGGCGACACTTATTCGGTGTTGCTCCTCTTTCTCTTATACTTTCGGTGGCCGACCTCCGCCGCGCTACAAACCTCGAGGTACATGTTAGGTCATCGTTTACTCTGTTGCTTTGTGTGTGATCCCTCTTTTAGAAATGAAGCATCAGAATCTCGGAGATTGAATCATTTTAGCTTGGAATGCTTATGGTTAAGCTATTTTTACGGATTTTGGCCGCTGGTAAAAACTTAGTATGCTAAGGGAAGTTAGCTTGGATGGTTTAAGATAGTGAACGGGATTGTGTAGGCGATGACATTAGTGTGTAGCTTTAAATATGCCTTTAACTCTTAGAAGCATGATTCGTTGTTCTTCTCATTTGAATTCTTCTTGAGATCTTATCAATGTGATAATGTGATACATCTCTGTACCGGTGTCCCAACCCGGAGAGGGGAGCCAAGAACACAGATTTAATATATGGTTTTTGTGGATTTTGTTTGCATTCCTTAAAGTAGTTCAAATGTCTGTGATGTTTTCTTGTTGGCTTGTTTTGATAAGAAATGGTCAATTCTTGGTAGCTTCTGAAGTCATCTTACTGGATTTCACTGCCAGACATTTCGCCAATGCTTTTCTCATATATTGGAAACTTTGCTCAATCTATTGGCTACTCAGTAGTCAGAAAACCTGGATATTATCATTCTATATCTAAGACTATACATTGTTCTTCCCAGTCCAAGGAGCTTGCAGACAAGGGTATCGAGCAAATACTATCTTCCAGTGTGGAAACTCTTGAAAAGTTGTCAGCTTTTGAGGTATGTTGGTGAGTTCCGCGATGTTTAGCCTATATCTAGCTAAAACTTATGAGTATTCTTTCTTTTGAATAACATGATAGTTTTGTATTGTACTCGGTTATTTGTTCTGGTTTGTCAAGTCTTTTGTGATAGTAAGCATTTAGATATAGATGTGGCAGGGAATTGAGAAGCTCAAATTACCGATGATGGCAGTGTTGTTAATAAACTCCCTATTGATGACTACACCACTTGAAGCTTTGGCTGCTGAGATATGTCAGCCAGAGAATTCCATGTTCAACATGCCCGTTTTCTTGCTTGTAGCTCTTGTTGGAGCCACTGTTGGAGGTAATAATACGTCCTTTCTTCAATATATGCTTCTATGAACTATACTCATTGAGGTTTTGATATCGCTCATAAACCAGGTTTACTTGCTCGACAAAGGAGAGGGAAGTTACAGAGGTTGAATGAACAACTACGACAGATTAATGCTGCTCTTAGAAGACAAGCGGAAATCGAGTCTTATGCACCGAGCTTAAGTTATGCCCCAATGGGAGCTAGACTCTCACAAAGCGAAATCATTGTGGACCCAAAAAATCAAGAGTTGATTTCCAAGTTGAAAACAGGAAAGACGTACCTGAGGAACCAAGAACCAGAGAAGGCCTTTGCAGAGTTCAAGATAGCTTTGGAACTTTCCCAGAATCTCGGAGACCCAATCGAAGAAAAGAAAGCTGTGAGAGGCTTAGGGGCTTCGCTGCAACGTCAAGGCAAGTATAGAGAAGCCATACAGTATCACTCCATGGTTCTAGCTATCTCGAAGAGGGAAGGAGAAGAATCAGGGTGCACAGAAGCATATGGCGCGATTGCTGATTGTTACACTGAGCTGGGAGATCTTGAGAAAGTCGGAAATTTCTATGACACTTACATTGCTCGGTTAGAGACAAACTGATTCACCCACATTGTCTTTTTGTCTGTCTTTATGTCAAATTGCATAAAATGAATATCCAAATCCCGTTTATTGAATGTAATTTGCTTGTCTTATATACACTCTACGGGGAAACATAACCAAACCAAACATACAACTGCAGATAAAACTTTGTATATATAGATACCTTACAGATACACACTTGCGCACACAAACAAGTTCTAGAAACAAGTAAAAAGGTAAAAAGATCAGAAACGATCTAAGGTTTTATTACTGATAGTGCTTGAGTTGCTGCGCGGCGGCAACATTCTGAAAACCGCCGCCATACATAGTCGCAGTAGCTACAGCTGCATTGATTCCATGAGTTTCCTGAGAGGGTGTTGACCTTGAGGATGCATTAAGGTTGGCCATCTTTCTTAGTGCCAATTGTCTCTCATAGGGTAAGAGATCAGCTGCAGACAAACCAGGCATTGGTGTCGGGGCAGGTGGAGGAAGTGGGTTTGAGACTGTTCCTGGTTGAGTTGATTTGTGTTAAGTTCTTAGACTCAACCTAAAGATACACAAAGAACCGATATGGGTTTTGTAAATAAACTTGGTTGAAAGATCAAAATAAGATATGTATTAGATAAATAAAGGCTCTAGTTCAACAAGGCTACACTCCCTAACAACTAGACATCCCTCTAATCCAAGATCAACATTGATCTTATCCTAAGCCACATCACCTTAAAAAAAACAAGCACAAGCCAAAACATAAGGAAGGAAATACATTTCATGTCTCTTATTTATAGTATTAGATATCATAAAGAAGCGTCTCCCAAATACTCTCGTCAGACCAGAGTCTCTCCCACGCAGTCAACCATTCTTGTTGACTTCCTCTGTTTTCTCCTCAAGCCTCTGTTTCTTATCTCCTTCTTTATCGTATCAATACCTCCTTTCAAACGCAGCTTGTCCTCAAGCGGAAAAGATGGAAACTGTGAATCAAACACTCGAGCTAACACCCACGAACTCTCATGCTCGGGTACTCCTTTCCACTTAACCAAAATCTCCAACTGTCCCTCTGCTGAGTATCAGGTACGTAAGATGTCCTCTAACAGCACCACTAACTCACCCGTATCTGCAAACGACGAAGGTAAGGGAGTAGCCTGCAAGTTCCGGCCAATGGCTGGTTTTAACTGAGAAATATGAATAACTTGATGAATCTCTGAGTCTACCGGAAGCTGCAATCTATAAGCAACATTGCATATCCTTTCCAGCATTTTAAAGGGTCCATAGTAGCTAGCAGCCAACTTTTGATATAGGCGTGTAACCACTGTCTGTTGCCTATATGGTCTGAGCTTCAGAAAGACATCCGAGCCAACTAACAATACCACATCTCTCCTAAGTTTATCAGTCGACTTCTTCATCCTCTGCTGAGCTTTATCCAAATATCCCTTGATATCATTCAACATTTGGTCTCTATCTTTCAGCATTTCTTCCAACTCAAAGTTGCTTGTAGAACCTTCTTCAAATGGCAACAAATGAGGAGGGTCTCGACCAAAAAACACTTTGAAAGGCGTTGTTTGTAAGGCTGAATGAAAGCTTGTGTTGTACCAATATTCAGCCCATGGTAAATACTTACCCCAAGTTCGCAGATGTATGGATTCAAAACACCGTAAATAAGTCTCAAGACAATGGTTTAGAACCTCACTTTGGTTATCCGTTTGTGGGTGATACGTGGTACTATACTTCACCTTTGTACCTGAAAGTTCTAAAGCTTGTCGCCAAAAAGAGCTTAGAAAGATTTTATCACGATCTGATATGATCGATGTTGGATAGCCATGAAGTTTTACTACTTGTCTATTAAACTTTGAAGCCACATCTTTCGCAGTGAATGGATGCTTTAAACCCACAAAGTTCTCATACTTGCTTAAACGATCCACAATAACCATAATCACATTAATACTTGTTGAAGATGGTAACCCTTCGATAAAGTCCATTGTAATATGTTGCCAAACCAAGTCTGGAATCGGTAGTGGATGTAAGAGACCAGCAGGAGACAGCGTTGAATATTTATTGGTCTGACACACACTACATTTAGCAACATGATTCTGCACATCCTTCTTCATATCGACCCAGTGAAACATCATTTGAATTCTCTTCAAGGTTTTTAAAATACTTGAATATCCCCCAGTCATACTGTCATTGAACTCCTCCAAAATCAGTGGAATAAATGTAGATTTCGTTGGAATCATCAATCTACCTTTGTACCACACATTCCCATCACGTATAGAGAAAGTTGCATTAGTATTCTTCCCTTCTTCTGTCTTGACTTTAGTTTTTGTAACTCATCATCAGCAGCAATCTCTGCAAACAAGTCCTGAAACTGTAAAGCTTTAGGTATTACCAATGTAAACAACATAGTCTGCACCTCAGCCAAAGTAGAACACCCCATTCTCGAGAGACCATCAGCATCTCTGTTCTCAATTCTTGGTTTATAGATGATTTCGAACTGAAAACTCAACAACTTTGAGAGCCATTTTTGATAGTCCAAAAGAGACCTCTCTCTGTTCCAATAAAAATTTCAGACTCCTCTGATTCGTATGAACAACAAAGGTCCTGCCGAGAAGAGAATGCTTCCATTTTAGAACTGCCATAACAATGGCCATAAGCTCTCTCTCATAGATTGATTTCAGTTGTTCTCTTGGTGTTAAACCCCTGCTGAAATATGCCACAGGATTCTTATTCTGCATCAATATTGCCCCTAAACCAGAGCCCAATGCATCTACCTCCACCACAAATGGAATAGAAAAATCAGGCAAGGCCAAGACTGGTGTGGAAGACATAGCCTATTTCAAGGTATCATATGCCTTATGCGCAACTGTGGACCAAATAAAGCTGTCTTTTTGAGTAAATTAGTGAGTGGTTTAGCCAAGATACCATACCCTTTCGCGAACCTGCGGTAGTATCCTGTAAGACCCAAAAATCCACGTAAAGCTTTGAGATTAGTAGGTGTTGGCCACTCTCTCATTGCTGCAGTTTTAGCCACATACGTTGTCACTCCCTCTGTACTTATGACATGGCCTAAGTACTCAATCTGAGGAAGACCAAAATAACATTTGCTTGCATTCGCATACAAATTGTTTTCCTGAAACGCCTTCAACACCAACTCCAAATGGCGTAAATGATCTTCCAAATATTGGTTGTACACCAACACATCATCGAAGAAGACCACAACAAATTTACGAAGAAATGGTTTAAATAGTGCATTCATCAGCCTCTGAAACGTAGCTGGCGCGTTAGTTAACCCAAAATGCATCACAACAAACTCAAAATGGCCTTGGTGTGTTCTAAACGCTGTTTTTTCGATATCTTTTTCTTTCATTCGTATCTGATGATAGCCTTACCTCAAATCCAGTTTAGAGAATATGGCTGCCCCGTAGAATTCGTCCATCAACTAATCAATCACTGGAATTGGAAACTTGTCAGGAATTGTTGCTTGATTCAACGCTCTAAAATCTACACACATTCTCCATGACTTATCTTTCTTAGGTACCAACAAGACGGGACTGGAAAATGGATTGTGGCTTTCTCGAACAATCCCTACCTTAGTATAATTAGAAGCCATTTGTTCGATCACCTCCATTCGCGCCTGTGGATAGTGATATGGCTTAACCACCACAGTTGATACTCCTAGCTTTAAGTTGATGTTGTGTTCATGACCCTATAGTGGAGGTAAACCCGATGGTACTTGAAACACCACATCAAACTGTTGTAATAAAGACTGAATTTGTGGTAACACCTGTACTGGCAATTGTTGTTCAGTTTTCCAATTCTGAAATTCGACAAAAGAGCCTTTTGTTCTTACTCCTGCCGTTGGTTGTAATGATTTTAAAGAGAAACCTGGATTGTTGAGAGATGGATCACCCTTTAAGGTAACTACCTAACCCTTATATGTTACAAATTTTTTCAGTAGTTATTATAGAGTTTTTACTTAGTTAATTTTTCTGTAGTTACATATTTGTTTCTCAATTAGTGGCCTTAAATACAAAATTGTTTCTCATTACATATGGAGTATTGTAAGGCATATCGTACGCTGAAATATGCTCGATAATTGGTTTTTGCCAGTCCAGAGAACGATCATGAACAACTTTTGAAGTACTTGTACATGATAAGAAGGGTGAATCCCGATACAATGACTCTGCTAGAGGTTGACAACGATCGTAGATTCAAGTATATGTTTTTAGCATTTGGTGCAAGCATAAGCGAATTCGCATTCATGAGCAAAGTTTTGGTGGTTGATGGTACACATTTAAAAGGCAAGTACAAGGGAACATTACTCATCGCAACTGTCCAAGATGGTAATTTCCAGATATATCCTATTGCATTTCTCGTGGTTGATACTAAAAATGATGAATTGCGGGAGTGGTATTTTAGGCAACTTAGCAGCGTTATTCCAGATGATGATGGTCTTGCTATAATTTCCGATAGACACAAATCCATAGGGAAAGTTATTGGCTTGGTTTACCCGAAGTCTAGTCGCGGTATTTGTACATACCATTTGTACAAGAATATATTGCTTCGTTTTAGAGCACATGAAGCATTTAGAATGGTTAAAAAGGCAGCAATTGCGTTTAGAATTGTTGATTTTGAAGCTGCATTTGGTCAGATTGAAGCACTTAATCCTCCGCTTCACGGCTATCTTGAACAAGCGGATGTAAATTTGTGGACACATGTACACTTCCCAGGTGATAGATACAATTTTACTACGAGTAACATTGTTGAATCAATTAATAAGGTATTGAAAAATGCAGGAGTTTGCCCATTGTTCACCTCGTAGATGCAATAAGGGGCATGATGACTAGGTGGTTTCCAGAGCGAAGAAAAGATGCTTTGAAGATGAATACCTTACTGACTCGCGGGGTAGAGAAAATACTAGAGGTAATTTTGTAAACGTAAATCTGATTAATATTTACGAAATAATGTTGCTACAATTTTTTTTATAATGCTAAGTTATTGATACAGATTTATTTTAAACGCTAACTTGTTGCTACAGATTTATTCTAAATGCTAACATGTTGCTACAGATTTAATGTTGTTGCTCCAATTTTTTTATAACGCTAATATATTTATTTGTTGACAGGGACGTGTTGATTATACGAAAACACTTAATGTCCAAGACATAGATGCATATCAAGTACAAATTACCGGTGGATCATCTATCCACGTCGTTAATTTGCGAAATAAAAAGTGTAATTGTCATCGGTTTGATTTGGAGAAAATACTGTCTCGGTCAGTTTTTCAATCATCTTTAAAATTCCAGTAAAGGCAGCACCCTACATATGTATGAAAATATAATCAACACTAAATTAAGTAAAATATGAAACTCACTAATGTAGACAACCAACCAACCTGCAAAGAGTCGTTGACTTGCTTATTCTTTTCCTTTAACATGGAAGGTTCATCATCACCAAAATCAAAGTCTTCCATACAAACCTTCTTCTTCTTATGCTTTGTGGGCAATTTTTTCACCTTTATCGACGCTCACCTTGCTTATCTTCCTTTTCACACAGATTTCAACTCTATCACCAGCCTTTGGTTGACATACGTTTCCCTTTCCTTGCTTATGTTGGATATCTTTTTGCACATCCCAAACATCATTTCTTAGTTTCTCTTTTATGATATCTTTGATCATGTTTTCTATGAGAGGATCGGAACTTTTATTGTTGTCACTCCATATTGGGTACGTAGCTTCTTCAGTAACGACAACTATATGCCTAACCGGTAGTTGTACAATGTTATTTCATTAGTAAACAAATTTGTGAACACATAAATAATAAATCTGTAGAGATATAATGAACTGCAAAACAAATATATGGACTCATATAAAAAAATTTGTAGTAACCAAAAAACCACATGACAAAAAAAAATATGTGGGAATATAAAATTAAATATGTAGTAACTGCTAAAAACTTCAGTAATTCACAAAATGCGGACAAACCTGTGGAGATATATAATAAAATCGGTGGAAACACAAAATTAAATCTGTAGTGACTGCAAATATCTTCTCTAATTCACGAAATAAAAAAAAACTTGTGGCCAAAGAATAAACGCTTACCTTGCCATTATTCTCACTCTTCGCCGTCGCGATGAAATCATCGAAATCAAACCGTGTCCGAGAAGACTGCCAATTAAGTAGAGGTACTTCAGTAGTCTCCCTTCTATTGTTGTGTATCTCTCCTAAACAATGAATACTCTCATACATCCAAATCAAAAGAGCATGAACACATCCTTGAAGAGAGCAATAATCTTTTGTGTAGTCTTGAACCTTGATAGATTCTATATGAGTAGTGAAAGCCACTCGACCCCGTGGGTACTTCTCGAATGCATTCGGTTCTAGAACTCTTCTCGCACTTTCGAAATTTATCCTACTCCCTTAATGTATGCCAAAAACTCCAACCGAAAGAATGCACAATCGTCTCACCATAACCTTTTTTCTAAGCTGCAAGTCTTGCAACGATCCATAACTTTTCTCAACTCCAAGAAGATTGGACCAATAGGCGAATCTAAGCGTAAATCCGCCCAAAAACTCTTATGATTAGCCATACACTTGTTTCCTTCATCTATTGGATCACAATTAAGCCCCGTCATCTCAACCCATTTGTTCAATGAGAAACGAATGGGTTGACCACCAACTAGAAACTATAGCTCATGGATGTTGTTCACTGCTAACTGATACTTTAGAAGCCAATGAACTCTCTGACCAGCCCATGTGTACTCAACCTCGGAAAGCTTTAGAAACACTCCAAGACTAGAATCCTTCAAAATTGTCCATACTTCTTCTCCGTGTTCTTCTCTCATAATCCCAAATTTGTTCAACAAACAATTATGGTTTATACTATGTAGCTTCAGCTTTAGAGGTTTCACATGTTTGAGTAGCAGTGGTGGGTAGATGTTGTTTTCTGAAGTCATATTCTCTGAAAAGAAAAAAAACAAATATGTTAGTAAATCTGTGATAATACAAATTTGTAACTAACGAACTACAAATATGTAGTAAATAAGCAAACAAATTTGTACCAATTGGAAATTATTAAACGCAAAATTTGTAGCAACCAAAAGTTATAAACAAAATCTGTAGCTATTTTAGTAAACAACAAATGAATAAATTTGTAGTCATTCAATAAACAAATTAGTAGTAACCAAGCAAACAAATCTATCACAATTATGCAAACATCACATATTTATTTGTAAATCTATAGCTAAACTAAACAAATCTATCTATAAGTATAAAGATCAAATAGTCAACGGTTTAAGAGCATTTACTGAAGATTTATTTTAAAAATATGTAGTTAAACTAAACAAATTTGTAACTATGAAGAGCAGTTACCTTCTTCGATGTAGGAGCAGAGGATGCCGGGGTGGAGGAATAGAGGACGGCGGCGTGAAGGAGCAAAGGACGTCGATGTGAAGGAGTAAAGGACGTCGACGTACGAACAGCATAGAGACAACGTCGGGGAGCAGAGACGATGCCGGGGAGCAGATACGACGACGCACGGAGGAAACGCCGTGTGAAGAGAAGAGAGAACGAGAATCGCTGGCGGTTTGCAGAGCACGTCGACTGGAGCAGCAGAGACGAATGGAGCAGGACGACAATGTCGGCGATTGCAAAGCCCCTCGAAGTCGCCGGCGGTTGCAGAGCAAGTCGAAGACGCCGACAATTGATGTGAAGTCGGCGGCGACGGTTTGAGAAAGAGAGGAGCTAGCGTTAGGGATTTTTTTTTTTTTAGTTTTCAACAAATATTATTATTTTAGGGTTTACTAGATTTTTTTATTGGGAAAGTAAAGTTTAATTTTTGATTTAATTAATCTTAAAACTAATTAAAATGGCATTAATGTTATTAAAATGATTAATTGGGTCTAATAGTTTTTATGAAAAGATTGGAGTTAGTCTAGACTACATGTGTTATTCTAGTAATAAACATATTTTATAGAGTTAGTTTAGGTAATTAACTCTAATGATTATATTGGAAAACTTTTTTTTGTTGTTCCACAAGTACACTATTTTTTTAATAATGATAATATTTTTTTTTAAAGAAAAAGGAACGTTGTAAAAAAAAAAGGAACTTATACACAAACGTTAGGTTTTTTTTAACGCTTATGTTTTTTTATTATTGAATTGGACACATACATGCAATGATGAATAACAATGATCTTATCTATTTTATTCTTGGATGATTTTTCTATGATTGTATGATACATTGACGATAGTTCTGACCAAAGTTAATTTTACTTCGCTATGTTTGTTTTCATTTTATCTACAATAGCGGCTTGAGTAGAACGCAATTTGATCGTGAAGGAAACTCGTAGCCAGAATCATGATTAATCCGGTAATAATGAGTCTTCTTTTTCCCTTGCAAATAAATTATTTTGTTGAATCACGAAACGGTAAAATTCAAAATAGGAATCCAACATGAAAAGCATGTTAAAGTTGTTGATGCGCCTCTGAGGAGCTTAGTCTACCCGTCACCTTCCAATCCAACAACACCCGTCGATCTTCCAATCCTTTAATACCCATCGATCTTTTGGTCCATGTTAAAGTTGTTGATGCGCCTCTGAGAAGCTTAGTCTACCCGTCGGCCTTCCAATCTGGCAACACTCGTCGATCTTCCAATCCTTTAATACCCATCGATCTTCTGGTCCATGTTAAAGTTGTTCATGCGCCTCGGAGGAGTTTAGTCTACCCGTTGACCTTCCAATCCGGCAACACCCGCTGATCTTCCAATCCGCAATACCCATCGATCTTCTGGTCCGGCCCAAAAAACATATCAATAGCACCGAAATTCGCTAATCAAAAGTCAGTATCACCAAATCCGAGAACAACACCAAAACAAATTTGATGCAAACCATAAAAACAAAAGCGAAAAAAATAAAGAAAACACAAGAGAAACATTAAGAGACCGGCAAACAGTGTTTTAGGACACCGTTCACCGGTCCTGGATCAAACGTTAAAGTTTTATACGAATATATAGATACATGTAAAGAAAAATGAATGTTGGAAACTAGTAATTAATGTTCAAATGTATCTATTATAATCAATGTCCATATTCCATTTACTTCTGCGGAGAGTGTAGTTTGGTAGATAACGCAGATGCTTTCTGATGTTATTTACATACGCTAAGAGTGTTGAACTCACAAGCCAATACGAACCATGAATCAAATCCGTGTGTGTTCCACTATAAGTTTGCAAGTGTTAAAGAGTCCTAACTTCTGCCTAATGTAACGATAAGTTTTGATTCATAAATCTCTCTACAAAGAAGAAAAGGTAAATCAGATCAAAGATAAAAAGTAGACACAGAGATTCTCTTTTTGCAATGTTCTTCCAAAATTGATGCATACGACTTTGGTCATGCATTCGCCTAAAATCACCGCATCTCCATCCCCACACCAAAAAAGGCTCGTCAATAAAACTTGCGAGTGAAGCTAATAACGAACGAGGATATGTCCGGTTTTAATCAAAGTCAAGAAACTCCATTCTCTTCCTCATTGTTCCCCTCAGCTCACTCGCTTCCTTCTCAGCCTTTTGCGCCTACACCACAGAACATACACATTCCGCATAACCAAACCATCATTCACGTGCACATGACATTAAAAAAGTGAATTGAAATTTTCGTAATCTAATTTGTTAGTAATGTGTGGAAATCTGAACATGTGATGTAATGCCTTACTCTTTTTATCTCTGCCTCTGAGACACGAATCATATGTCGAGGAAGCTCTTCTCTCACAGTGTCCTAAACATATGGTTTAAGGCCAAATCAGTATACTCGAAAACATAAAGTGAGACAACAACATAAACAAGGAGAAGTCTTACCAGCTCACCAATTAAAACAACATTCTCTCCTCGAATTACATAGAGGCCTAAAGGAATTAGGAATGTCGCAGGATTGTTCACCGACAATTACTGATACGATCATGGCTAGCTCAAGCTAGGAGGAAGATGTTCCTGAATCAGAAGGAAGGATCACTCGGTCCAAGACCAAGGAGTTAGCTCCGGAAGCCCGAGTAACACGTTCAAAAGCTAAGGAGTTAGCTAAGGAAGTTCGAGCCTTGATTAACACGGAAATGGATGATCATCAAGCCACTTCTATCTACAACATATTCATCCATATTTCGCATGAAGAACCAGGTAACTTTACTGAATAGCCAATTGCTCATAGCTGTACTCTTTTTCCTTAAATGTGCGGTTTTATCCCACCCCG
>OVAN01013682.1:0-12646 GCA_900406275.1 Anastatica hierochuntica
TACGATTGATATGAAATCCACGGAAAGCACGAATTCTTGTGATTCCTGTCAGATGGTTTGACGGAAACTACAATCGAGACGCCACGAGAGATGATCGAGTGACGATCCGAAGGAAATGACGATCGGAAGGGACGTGGTTCANATTGAACTTTATCCACGCCTCAGCGCCAACTGACGCCAAGACATATGCTCTTTCCTGGCGCCAATTGGGCTATGTACGTTGTTTGGTCCTGGCGCCAGTTGGCGCCAAGGACCGTGCTTGGTCCTGGCGCCAGTTGGCGCCAAGGACCGNCGTTGTTTGGTCCTGGCGCCAGTTGGCGCCAAGGACCGTGCTTGGTCCTGGCGCCAGTTGGCTCCAAGTACCGTGCTTGGTCCTGGCGCCAGTTGGCGCCAAGGACCGAGCTTGGTCTTGGCGCTAGTTGGCGCCAAGAAGGACCCCCGGTCTTGGTTCCAATTGTCGTCTAGACCGGCTTCAGGACTCATTCGTAGGTTTGGCGTCAATCGGCGTTCAGACACTCCTCCGAAGTGAAGTGTTTCTTCAACGCTTTTGGCGGTTTCGTTTTGCTTCGAATTTTGTGTTTGTAGGCCTCCGGAAGTTTCGGGCGTCGATTTCTATGCTACCGTTTTTGACCCCAACAATGAACGACATCTTCCGAAAGCATTTTGACAAGTGCGTGATAGTCTTTATCGATGACATCCTGGTATATTCAAAGACTCGGGAGGAGCATGCCCGACACTTGAGGATAGTGCTCGAAATGCTAAGGGAGCAGAAGTTGTATGCCTTGCTCAGCAAGTGTAGCTTCTGGCAAAGGGAAATAGGATTCCTAGGCTATGTAGTCTCAGGATCTAGAGTCGCAGTGGATCCTGAGAAGATCGCAACAATCACTAGTAGGCTGACGCCTACCAGCGCCACCGAAGTCCGCAGTTTCTTGGGTTTTGTGGGTTACTACTGTAAGTTTGTTCAAGGATTCATCAGCTTGGCTAAGTCAATGACTCACCTTACGGGAAAATGAGTTAAGTTTGAATTGACAGAGGACTGTACCAAGAGCTTCAAGGAGTTAAAGGACCGCCAAACTCAGACATCAGTGCTAGCGCTACTGAAAGTGGGAAATTCGTATCAGGTCTACACTGATGCCTCAAGAGTAGGATTGGGTTGTGTCCTTATACAGTTCGAGAAAGTAATCGCCTATGCTGCGCACCAACTAAGACCTCACGAGACGAATTACCCGACGCACGACTTGGAATTGGCAGCAGTTGTCTTTGCCCTCAAGATCTGGAGAGCGTATCTGTATGGAGAAAAGGTTCAGATTTCCATACCACAAGAGTTTGAAGTACATCTTCACCCAGCCATATCTAAATTTGAGACATCGCGGTTGGATTGAACTGCTAGTATATTACGACTTAGAGATTTCTTATCATCCTGGGAAGGCCAACCAGGTAGCAGACGCCCTAAGTCGCAGGAGGATAGATGTGGCAGAGTCAAAAGAGACTCAAGAATTGGTAGAAATAGTAGCAAGTCTCAGGCTGTGTGCAACTACGGTAGTAGAGGGTATGACCGGATTAGAAGCAGTAGACCAGGCCGATCTATTATGGAGAATCCACCAGGCACAAGACAAGGATGAATCGCTCCAGGACATGGTCCAGAAGGAAGTCGTAGGGTATCGCGTGACAACCAATGGAACAGTTATTTTTAGGGATAGAGTTTGCGTGCCCAATGATCCAGAGCTAAGGAAGGAAATTCTACAGCAAGCTCACTGCTCGAAGTTTTCAGTTCACCCAGGAAACGGTAAGATGTACAGGGACATGAAAAGGTTCTATTGTTTGAGTGGTGTGAAGAGGGATGTCGTCACTTGGGTTTCGCGGTGTCAGACATGTCAGCTGGTGAAAGCAGAGCACCGAGTACCAAGCAGGCTATTGCAAGACTTGCCATTACCAAAATGGAAATGGGACATGGTGACTATGGACTTCGTCACAGGGCTGCCAATTACCATAGGAGGCATGAATGCTATTTGGGAAATAGTCGATCGACTTACGAAGAGCGCTCACTTCCTGCTAGTAAAGAAAACAGACGGTGTCGACCGATTAGCGCAGAAGTACATCGATGAGATAGTCAGACTACATGGGGTTCCGGTCAGTATCGTGTCCGACAGGGACGTTAAGTTCACTTCAATGTTCTGGAAAGTATTTCAAAAGGCTATGGGAACGAAGGTCAACCTCTGTACTGCTTATCATCCTCAGATAGACGGACAGTCGGAAAGGACAATCCAGGCCTTGGAGGACATTCTCAGGGCATGCGTGCTTGATTGGGGAGGAAGCTGGTTTAAGCACTTCCCGCTAGTAGAGTTCACCTACAACAATAGCTACCACGCCAGCATAAGGATGCCACCCTATGAAACCCTCTACGGGAGACCATGCAAAACGCCTCTGTGTTGGTCCGAAGTGGGGGAGACCCGAGACCTAGCACCAGAAATTATAAAAGAAACTGAGCAGCAAGTGGAAATGCTCAAGAAGCGACTGAAAGAAGCTCATGATCGGCAGAAGAGTTACACCGACAATCGCAGAAGAGATCTGGAGTTTGAAGTAGGAGATTTGGTAATTCTGAAAATGAGAAAATTCCAAGGAGGGAAGCAAGGAAAGGGTCAAAAGAAGATAAGATCAAGATTTATGGGGTCATACCCCATTGTCGAGAGAATAGATGCAATTGCCTACAAGTTGGCCCTGCCGCAGGAGTCGGCTGATTTTCATGACGTCTTCCACATCTCGGTTTTGAGGAAGGTTATCAGAGAACCCGAGTTTATTCTGCCAACACCGCCACCAAACCTTCAAAAGAATTTCTCGATGCAAAGTCAGCCAGCAAAGATACTTGCAAGAGAGGTAAAGGAAGTCCAAGGGAAGGAGGTGCCTATGGTAAAAATCGGTTGAAAGGAACGCAGTATCCGGGAAGAGACTTGGGAAGTCGAAAGTCAAATGCAGAGGGATTATCCGGAACTGTTTCGGAGAATCCAGAAGGCAACCAGAGAACGTTCAGGATTCAAGGAATAATCCCATTGTATTAGGGGAGAATTGTAACGACCCCGACTTGGTTCAGTTCGAGAATCCCGGTTCACAGGAAACCGAACCAAAAACCCTAGCTCTCTCTACACCTCGTCTTTATTTAAAGCCGTCTTTAACTTCTCGGGAAACGCATCATCAAACCCAAAGTGAAGCTCTGCCCGAATCCCGAGAGAACCCGAGCAACCCTAGTCGTCAACCATCTCCCGTGCGATCCGAGCCTCCATCGAGCCTCCTCCGTCGTGCTGCCGCTCCTCCGACCTCGCCATGCTCTCTCGCGACCTCCCGAGACCGCCGTCGTCCCTTGTCACACTCGGATATCGCGATCCGAGCACCATAATCGCACCCGGAGCCACGATCATCGCCGCTTGAAGCCTTCTCGCCGTCTCCAGCCGCCGATCTCCATCTCGAGCCGCCGTTCTCCATCTCCGAGCCTCGATCACAACCACCATCTCTGATCCGTGCACCGCAAGTGCACGACAAGCCAATCCCCGAGCCCTCGTGCCGCCGATCAGCCTGTGTCGCGGTTCCGATTCATCGTGCCCGTGAATCCGAAGCACTTCCGCGGTGTTTTCGTCATTTGTGAGGTAGTTTCTTACTTCCAGGATCCTTTTCCGCGTTTTCGGGAGTTTCCGTAGCTTTTCGTGTTTCGGGTTTGAAACTTTCCATTTTCGGAAATTTTCTTTTCTTGGCAAGTTCCTAATTTATAAAGTTTCTATTTTTGGAAGTTTCCTTTTCGGAAAATTTTTATTTTAGGAAGGTTTCCTAATTTAGTAGTTTTCTTTTCTGGAAATTTCCATTTATGGCAGGTTTTCATAAATGGAAATTTTCCTTTTTAAGCAGGTCTCGGCTTAAGGTCTAACTCGGGTTCCTTTTTGGTTTAGGTTAAGAAGTCCAGAAACTGGTTCAGGAATTCATCTGCATCCGTTTTCATCTGCATCTCAAACTAAGGTGAGGAGCTAAATCCATAGCTATCCCTCTGTAGAATTGGTTTAGGATGTTTTCTCTAGTAGTATAGATTTAACTCGTCTTGCTTGATAGTCATGTTTGAGTGTCGAGTTAGTCTTGTATGTTGATTGAGCCTGATAGGTCTAAGTTATTGCCTTAGTGTTTTAGAATGCTTTTTATGAGATTGGTGTGTGTTGAAAAGGAGAATGTGTTCACCTCTTGAGATGAAAAGGAAGTCTTAGAACCTTATATACCGGTTAAGTTGAACTGAAAGGAAGTCTGGTCACTGTAGTGGTTCACAGGTTACAGATGTGGTGTCAGAGGTTTTGTTTAGGGTATCTTCGCATGCCATGTTTTGTTTGCGGTACATTAGGTACCTGTTTGGTGTTAAATGTATGATGGCTTAGGAGGCATTTTTAAGTCTTTTCTGCGGTGTTGCTTGTTTAGCAACCCACCCCCTCGCTGAGTGATTCCTATGTCACCCACCCCTCTCTCTCCCCTGTCCCTCCCCCTCTTTGTTTTGCAGGTGAGTATGACGAGTAGCCGGAAGATGATGACCGGACCGGTGTTCGGTTTTGGGTGTCATGTTATTTCAATAAGTATTTGCATTATTATTATTAGATTTGGATTTCTTTCGATTATGTTGAACTCATTGGATTATGATGTTAGTTGTATGGATTCTACTGGTTTTATTTAATAAATGTTAGTCGGTTTTGAGGACTATATCCTGATTCGATTTTGATGACTAAGTGCCGTTAGATGCTCTGATGGTGGTGTGCGATGTAGTTCTCCGGATAGCATGTGCGGGAGAGACTCTGACGAGGGAGAACTCGGATGCTGGTGGTTTGGCAGGTAATACGCGCGGGAACCCTGACGAGACAGAACCGGGTGTTACAATAGCATTCTATAACAGCTTGAAATTTCTCTTCAAAAAATCTTGTTGGGTTCATTAACATCATAGAATTTATTTGTAAGCCTTTCCAAATTGCTCGAGCATAATTACGACAAAAGAACAAGTGATCCAAAGATTCATTTGCACTGCAACACCTTCTAAAGTTTTGGATTTGATATGATTCTTCTTTAAAATAAATAGTACAGCCATTACCTTAGAAAATATTCTCCACAGAAAGAACTTGTCTTTGGTGCGATATTTATTCTACAAATAGCTTTCTGAATTCAATCAAACCTTCTGGTGGTCGTACATCTCTTTGATGATTATTCAGATTTGTAGCAAGCCAGTTACATCACTTTACAGTGTACAATCCTAAATATTTATAATTTCAGCCGATCAAATCATGATTTGCTTGTGAGCTTAACTTGATGTTGAGAACTTCCACTACATCTTACCCTCTCAAATAGGTCCTTATTCCACGCTTTCGTTTCGTATACATGAGTTCATTGATGGTTGTAAGTGGAACTTTTTGATTCATCCACGTGTAGTGGTGGGCGAGAGGGAATCCATGCATCTATCCATATATTGGGATCGTGACCATCTCTTAGAGCATCTCCATCCGTAGTCCTTAGTCCAAAAATCCTTAACTATTCATGGGTGGGACTCATGAATAGTTAAGGATTTTTGGACTTTGGAGTTCTTAAAATCCTTGGTTAAAGATCAATCCTTAACTATTTTCGCGGGCCCCACGACACGTGGCGGTCCGCGATTGGTTAGGAATTTTGTTTTTTTTTTGTTTTTTTTAAATCAGAATGGTGGGACCCATGAATAGTCAAAGATTTTTGGAGAGTCTCACGGATGGAGATGCTCTTATGAGGATTCTCATTCCTTGGTCCATTAATTTTCTCCTTCTAATAGAGATCTCTAAACAAAAGATGGTTTGTAGTTTGTTTATGCTTTTAAAATGTTACAATTTGTAAAGAATCTTCCTCGTAGAATCTCTAAGTGTAGGCTTTGTGGTTGTTGTAGAATTCTCTACATTTGTTTTTCTAACATTGAGATATTGAATTTCTCAATATCTCTGAAACCTAAGTTGTCTTTTTCTTTAGAAATCTCAATATGTCATATCGTGCCAATGCATAGACCTTTCAGAGCCTTCCTCCAATATTTAGCCAAAACAGTCTCTATGTCTTCACAAATACCCTTTGGCAACATAAAACAGTTCATACATGTACATTAACAATGTAAGTGCCACCATTTTCATCAAGATTTCCTTACCAATTTCACAGAGGAATCTATTTGACCAACCCTATACTCTCTTCTTAACATTCTCAACCATGTAGCTAAATATTTCTTTCTTTTTTCTCCCTATTTTTTGGGTAATCCCAAATATTTGTCAATCTCACCATCATTGTGAATGTTGAAAACTCTTCATAATCTTGTTTTCACATCGTCTTGTACGCTAGTACCAAAAGTAATAGTTGACTTACTCAAATTCACCGTTTAAACTGAGACATTTTCATACTCTTTAAGTATTATACATTTGTAGAACTGTGGTCTGTGGATAAGCATGACAGAAAACGAAAGCATTATCAGGAAACATCAGGTGATATATCGTTGGCCCGTACCTGCTCATTTTCATGCCTTTTAGACGCATGTCCCATGCTGCACTAGTAAAAATATGGTTGAGGACCTCTAAGTACAAGATAGAGAGGTATCATGATAACTAATTGCCTTGTCTTAGGTTTATTCTTAGTATAATCTAAGTTTTTAGACTGTCATTAAACATTGAAGAAAAGGAAACAAAACTCACATATCCCATACTCCATTCTATCAATTTTTTTCAAACCCCATATGACTTATTGTAGCTCTTAGGGAGTGCCACTCTAATCTATCGTAGACTTTAGATATGTCTATTTTGACAGTCATATAAGAATTTTTCTCATCTTCTCCTGACCTTCAACGAGTGTATAATTCATGTGCAATGATCACGTTGTCAATAATATGCCTCCTAGAAGTAATGGTATCTTGATTCTTTGATAATACCTCAGGTAGATGTCCCTTTAATATTCGTACCAGAATCTTGGATGTAATCTTATAATTTACATTACATAAAGCGATTGAAAAATAATCTCTCCTCTTATGAGGGAGATCATCTTTTAGGATGAGACATATGTTTGTGGGGTTAAAGAGCCATGAAACGTCCTAGTACTGAAATAGGCTTGAGCCTCTTCAATAACAGATTGTTTGATATTGGATCTGAATTGATGATAAATGCACATGTTAAACCATCAGGATCTGACGCATTTTCTGCTCCAGTATCAAACACAACATCATTTATCTCTTCTTATGTAATCTCTTGGACTAGATCTTGATTGATTGCTTGTGTTACTATGGCCTGGAATCTACGAATGACACCTTGCTATTATCATATTCACTTTGTATTGAGGATAACAGAGAAAAAAATAATTTGTAGTTGCTTCACCAATTTTTTTGTCAGTTCTTTGGGTATGTCAGTCCTCTTCTTCAATTTTTATAATATGATTCCTAGCAATCCTTCCTCTATGGCATAGAAAAATTTGGTATTGCGGTCACCCTTCATCATCCATTGATTCCGACTTTTTATTACCATGAGTGTTCCTCACCCAAATAAACTTGTTTGTGATCTTTCATGATTTGATCAATGTCTCGTGTTATAACATTACCGTCGTAATAGCGTAATTGAGCTAAGCTTTTTGTCTTCTAATTATTACCGCAAAATTTGGTTTGTTTTTCTTCTTCAATGAGGCCATAGATTTATGATAGAGATTTTTTTTACTAAAGCCCATTTTTCTTCTATCTGCCTCTGTCCAACTACTCAAAACTGTATCTTGGAGGCTTGGTTTCTCAAATAATATGCGGTCGCATCTCAGTTGACTTCTTCTTACCCCAAAGTTTTGAGATATGTCTGATATAACATGTTTATGATCAGAACCTTCAAAGTAAAAAAATTGCTTGCATAGAAGGGAACTTATAGCCGTCCACTCTGCATTTGCCATGACCCTATCCAAAAAACATCTAACATCATGAGTATGGCATTTCCCTTTCTAGGAGAATATATTTCCAACATATATGAGATCATGGAGATCACAAAATCAAAATCATCCTCCTGAAATCCTCAAAAACCTTTTCAGATCGGCAAGGCCTCCTTTCTTCTCTCCATTACCTCTGATTTTATTGAACTCACCCATCACCAAGGAGCTTTACGTGAAGTAGATGTTCTTTCAAGCCTTTCCCAAAAGTAATGTATACCACTTGTACTTGGAAAGAATACACAAAGGAGAAGCAAAACGTTGATCCATTAACATTAATAAGGGTATCTACAAGACTAGGAGATTGAAAACAAACTGAAACAGACATTGACTTCTTCCAAAACAAAGTTATTCCACATTTATACCTTGTGGTGGAACTAACAAACACTCATCATACTTTAATTAACTACATAGATCTCTTACATAATCATTACCCTGTTTTGTTTCACATAGGCATATGATGTCCGAGAGATACGTTCTTCTTATCTCCTTTAGGCGTATAACTGTAAGGTCTATGCCTATCCCATGATAGTTCCAATAAGTTATGATCATAGAGGTTATGGTGCTCTAAGGCTCACTACACTTCTCACCAGATTATTAGATGAAGATCTTGCACCACTTGATTCCCTTATCTGTCTGTTCAGCTTATTTCTTACCGTCAGTGAGTCCTCGTCATCAAATTCCCTTTTTTGTTTGGTATTATGCATGTCCCCATTACTCTCAGCATTCGCAGTGTAAATGCCAGTCATCTGGTTTGGTTTCAACTCTTTGCCATAATTTACATCATATGTATAAGATAAATAAGGGTTAGACACATGAGTCATATCCAACTCAATCGTATACACATTTCCCAACTCTTCTCCTTGAAGGATATTCTCTACCTATTCATTTGGTTCATCATAATTTGAATCATTGAACACCTCCTCTTCCATTGTATTTTCAGGAAGGGGCTCCGGAACATCCACCATTAGGTGCACAACTGTATGATCTTCTACCCCATTTTCTCATAAGACTCTATCTCATGAATCACCACTCTTCCATAACCCTATCCTTGATATGAATCTTCATCACCATTATCTGCATCATCCGGCCCACCGTCTTCACCAACATTTACTATGAATTAGCCTGAACCATGAGTAAGCATATTGCAATCCTCAGAAAAATCTCTCAGCTCTTCATACATGAATGTTAAAAAAGTGTTTCTCCCAGTCATAAACTTAAAGTTCCTTTGGAAACACATGGTCTAGTTCACAGTCCAACTGATTTGGATCCTAGCAAACTCAACCCGTACAGCAGTTGTGACATTATAGTCGACTTCCAGTAATCGACCATCCCACATCCAGTGTCAACTTCAAATAATTTGCAGGGACAGTTAATCAACGAAATAAAGGTGTCTTGATTTGAGCCTACAATATTGTTGTTTTCTGGCACATAAGTAAAGAGTCCATCTCTCAAGAATCAACATAGGATCTGCATAAGCCCAAGGTCCCGCAGAGAATGTCATCATCAACTCTTCCAATGGAAAGATTAATTGAAAGTGTTTGTCTTCAATATCGGCCATGTGTCAAACCCGCCAATCCCCGTAGTCGGAAAGATTAGTAATGATAGCACGATGATTCTGACTTCGAGGCATGAATGGCTGTCCAATTAGTATGAAGTTGTTATCCGCAGTCGCTTACATTACCACTTCTGGCGAAAAAGCAAAAGGGGTATATCAACATCCATATTGAGATTTTGTAAATCACGTTAGAGATTATCAGTCATTTGAAGGAGAAATTAGAAGAAATTAAAAAAAGGTAGAAAAGTTGGTAGTAATTTTGGAGAATAAATATGAGGAATAACGGAATCTCCTTTCCCATTTATAGGCGAATGTTATTATCTGAAATCTCCAAAAATAGCCTTCATGATGTAACTCAGAAAACATTGTGGTTGTAACTCCAAAAACATGGATCCACTTCTCCACTCTTCCAGTGAAATATTCTTCAACGGTCTCTCTCAACGAGATAAAACTGTAAAATAAATTGTTTAAAACTTGTTTTGAAAATTGTATGCATTCTATATTTTTAAATTATATATTTATAAGTGATTATTATTTATAATTTTAATTTTTTTCAACTCGAATCCATATTTTCTAATAACCGATTTTATGAAAAGGTATATATAAAAGATAATGTTTATGTGGTTTTTTCTACATTCAGTTTATAATATTTTCGGTATATCGAATCAAATTTTAAATATCTATCTTATTTAAAGAAAAACACCATTTTGAAATAACCTTTATGTCATGTGTTATTTACATTTTATGCCATTAAATTTTAGGATTTCATTAAGGATAAAAACATCAAATTAATTCTAATTCGCTAAATAAAAGTTAACAAATCATAATATTTTTTCCTATTTTTAGTTGGATTATAATTAAATATTAAAATATATAAAAATTGTTAAATTATAATTACAACTAATATTCTGATAAATCATAAATCTAAAACGAAAATAAGAAAATTCTCATCATATATTGTATAGTTAAATTATTAAACTAAAAGATAAATATAATTAAATAAGCTATTACTCTAATTATTTTATAGATTATGTGTGTAAAATAACACAATTTTTGTCACAAAATACCACAAATTTATGCTTTCAAATAAATTTATTTTAAAAATTAAATACATAAGAGATTATTTAAATTTGTATTAATAAAAAAATATAGTATATTATAATCTATGAAACATGTATATTAAAGATATATTCATATACATAATCAATAGTTTGTTTTGCACAAATTTATCATATGACAAATGAGTTATCGTTGATTATTCCGGTATTCAAAACCAATATGAATACCTGACATAATTTACAAATAATTAAAAACATGATCAATCGTAAAATAAATATAGAAAAATTAAAATAACACATGCGATCGTGGAGTCAAACTCTAGTGGTAACTTAAAAAGAGTAGTCCTCGGTATCGAATGGATTTGTAATTTTTGAATTACCAAGTGTATTTTTTTCCTTTCGGTCACCAAATACCAACTGTTTTTATTACCTCCACTATGAGACTAGAATCATTGCCGGTTCTTAACCCGTCTCTTAGCATTGTTTACAATTAAAAAAATTGCTAATAGACAGTATCTTCAGATGCTTAGGGAAGAGACGGCTCTTGCCGGTCTCTTCGTGCCTTTTTCTTTTTTTCGTGTCTTCTACTTTATTTTCTGATCGGTTCCGGTTCGGTTTTTTCGGGTTTTTTTTGTTTTTTGTTTGTTTTTTTGTTTTTTTATGATTTTTTGGATTTCGGATCCTTTTAAAATTTCAAGAACCGATCCGGATCTGAGAGGATCCGATCCGAATCGATCCAAAAAATTCATCGGATCCAAAACGGATCCTAAATAGAAGGATCTGAAGATCCGAGATCCGAACCGGAACCGATCCGAGGATCCGAATGCCTAGATCTATTTTGAAGATTGGTTAATTACAAAAAAAAAAAAAATTAAAAACCCCATTTGGAGTTCTTGCAATAATAGCAAAAAAATGCTAAGAACCCAATAGAAATTCTTAACATTTTTTTTATTAATTTTAAATTAGCTAATAACCATCTTATATGCACTACAGCATCCAAAGATTTTATTATTATTTAAAACGAAGTACACGAATATCTCAAATCACGTGTGGCAACCATGACTAACAAGAAAAAGTCGGTGTTAAGCAACGATTAGACTTTGTAGAACAAGGTCGAATTTGTAGAAAATATGAAGAATTAAAATTACATCTTCTAATTGATATGGTCCTCTCAGTCAAAAAAAAAAAAAATGGTCCTCTCTTTTTTCTATAGCATGGATGGGACCCAGCCGCCCAAGGAAGTAAGACTTACGGGACCGGTGCACCCGGTCTCCAGTCAGACTATTAGAAGCCGGGCCGTCAAGATCGTTGACTAGGTTTAACCCATCTCTCTCTCTCTTTCTCTTTTTCAACTGTTTTAGTACTTTTAAAATGATAATAATAATAAACTAATGATAATAAATGGAGAAAGAAAAAGAGAAAATCACGTGGAACCCGCCGGAGTAAACGGGCGGTGGATCAAATTTATCGTTCCATTGATCAGCGAAGTGGTCAATGCGCTTTCTTGATGAATTAAATTGTGATGACCGTTGCGCCACACAGTCTTTTTCTCGTGTTTTTGATATCCAAAACCAAAATTTTAATAATCGGGTTGTCTCGGATCTCGGGTCATATTACTCGACTCCAATCCAAATTTTCGTGGAGAAAAATAACCAGATTTAATAACATGTTTTAGAGTAATATCAATCTATCTTATTAAAAGGAAAAACATATATCTTTTCATGTGTGATATTTTAAAATAGATTTTTTTTCGAAATATTATTAAATATATCTAATGAATATAAACATATTTAAATATTAATAACATTGGAATATTCCAATATCCTTTTCAACTAATTATCGCAATATTAATATTTTCAATATAAATTTTTTTTTGAAAATACAAAAATTTATAAAGTGACAAATTTTAAAAGGACTTATAAAATGTATAAAAATAATTTATATAAACTATAAAAATTTGAGTTTGTTCATATCTAACTTATTAAAAGGAAGTACATAGACCTTTTTCATGTGTAATTTTTTAAATTGAGCATGTTTTAAAAGATTTATTAAATGTGTCTAATAAATT
>OVAN01013683.1:0-12646 GCA_900406275.1 Anastatica hierochuntica
TGTTCATGGAAGCCAGCGCACGGCACGGTTGTGCTACGTGAACGAGAACAAGTTGCGGAGGTCCCAAGAGCATTACACGTTCCAAATTCGGGCACCAGAAACGAGCCCGGAGGCGGTGGACCAAGCTGAAACGTCCAACCTGGAGCTCGGTAAGATCAGGCAGGTATGCATTGACCCGGGGAATCTCGATCATTGTGTAGGCATTGGGGCAAACCTGGAAAAGGAGATCTTCAGGGAGCTGGTCACGTTCCTTAAAAACAACAAACACACATTTGCCTGGACCATAGATGACATGTCAGGAATAGGCTTGGACATTACATTCCATGAGCTCAACGTGGATCCGACCTTCAAGCCAGTACGCCAAAAGGGGAGAAAGCTCGGCTCGGAGAGAGCAGAGGCAGTTAACGCGGAGGTCGAACGCCTGCTCAAGGCTGGCTCAATTATAGAAGTAAAGTACCCAGATTGGTTGGCCAACCCTGTGGTCGTCAAAAAGAAGAACGGCAAGTGGCGCGTTTGTGTAGACTTCACCGACCTTAACAAAGCATGCCCGAAGGACTGCTTCCCACTTCCACACATCGACCGACTGGTCGAAGCAACGGCTGGGAACCAGCTTCTGTCATTCCTGGATGCCTTCTCCGGGTTAAACCAAATACTTATGCATCCGGATGACAGGGAAAAGACGGCATTCGTTACCGACCGAGGACTCTACTGCTATAAGGTGATGCCATTTGGCCTCAAGAACATTGGTGCAACATACCAGAGGCTGGTGAATAAGATGTTCTCCGAACAGCTCGACAAGACGATGGAAGTGTACATTGATGACATGCTGGTCAAATCACTAAGAGAAGACGACCATGTCGGTCACCTGCGCGAGTGCTTCTCTGTCCTCAACAAGTATGGAATGAAACTCAATCCGACCAAATGCACCTTTGCTGTTACCTCGGGCGAGTTCCTGGGGTATCTGGTGACTCAGCGCGGTAGGCAAACCCTAAGCAACTTTCCCTCGTGTATGGCGTGGAAGCTATGATCCCCGCCGAAGTACGGGTGCCTACGCTTCGCCGCCAGATCCTACCTAGCGACATTGCAACCAATGACGAGATGCTACAGCAAAATTTGGACACGATCGAAGAGCAAGCGCGAGCTCGCTTTCATCCGCCTCCAAGCCTATCAGAACCAGGTCGCTAAGTATTATAACAAGAATTTTCATCCACGCACCTTCCAAGAGGGCGACCTGGTCCTTCGGCGTGTTGTCCAGAACACGGCCGAATACCAAGCCGGTAAGCTCGGAGCAAGTTGGGAGGGCCCTTATAGCATCACCAAGGCCCTGCATCCTGGGGTGTACGAGCTCCTCCGGATGGATGGACCACCGGAGCCCCGTCCTTGGAACTCGGCGAACCTGAAAACCTATTACGCTTAGCATTAATATCGGGTCTCTCAAAAAAAAAAAACCATACGCCCTTTGGGCTTCTATGTAATCGAACTACGGAAAGGCTTGATCCCGCCGGGGTACGTAGGCAGCCCATTTCGGGTACAACTGTGATAATAAAGAAACATATTTTTGACTTAGTTGTTCTCAGAACGCACCTACGTTCTACAAAGCTCGGTCATGACGGTTCCTTGGCCAGGTTCTCTGACTCCCGAGCTCGTTGCGCGCTTCTCATAAGTGCCTAGGTGAAACGACACCATGGATGTAGAAAGGCAGTTTTTCATATGACTCCTCACATCCCGGTATGACTTAAGCATGCCACTGAAGTATAGCCGAGCCATGCTCGCGAGACATTCAAGAGTTAAAATCCTTTTGTTACCTAGGAGTCCCCTCCTTGGTCAGATAGAGGGTCTTGAGTGTGGCACGGGGTAAGCCAGCAGCGCGCTGCGCCCAAACGCCAAGTCCTGAAAACAGGGTAAGCCAGGGACATTCCTCGCTCCTATGTTCGCTACTAAAAATAAGACTTAACTCCGTAAGAGGGCCCTCGCATTCCGCAAGTCTCAGAACTTGTGAGGGGAGCAACACTCCCTTTTTCATGACCTTCTCCTATCCTTATTTCTTACTCATCCACCACCCTTTGGTTGTGGTTCGTTGTTTCCTCTCTATGATAACTAGGCTTCTCAAGCTTCTCTTCTACCTGCAACCACTTTGCACCTACCTAGTCTTGAATCCTTATCCCGGGATGAATTTGATTCATAAGTATGGTGGCAACCGTAATGCAACGCTACCTCCCACACAACTTGCTGGGGGCTCATCAAGGTAGAGTCAGAAATTCACCATGAGAAGCAGTCAAACGGTGCCTCTGCGTGACAGTGGACTAACTATCGTAAGATTGCCAAGGGAACCGGATGATTTGAGTTTGGACAAAGGGAAAATTTTAAAGGAAAATTTTTTAACTTAAGGAATGGATAAAAGCCCTCCCGGGCACCAAAAGTCATAATTCGTTCAAAACAGAAGGGGAGAGAACTAGCGTAAACTTGAAAAATTTTAAGACAAATTACAACAAAAGATTTTAAGGCCACAGGCGGCCTAGTCCTGGTTTTCTCTGTGGTCCTGCGCAAGCTCGGAGGCGACAGCCGGGGAGATAACGGCAGCATTGGACCCAAACTGGTCGATCTGGGGGCTTGGAGGAGCAACACCCTGGAGAACGGGGGGAGCTGGAGGAGCATCGCCCTGGAGAGCGGGAGGAGCTGGAGGAGCGTCATCATTTAGAGCGGGAGGAGCGTCTCCGCTAGCAACGGGCTCCTCAAAATCTACCACAGCAGGGGCAGTTGGTAGCGTGGGAAGCTCGGGACGACCAGCGGCAACCGAGGAGACCTCTGCCTCAATAGGAGCAGGGGTGGGAACTGGCAGGCCAGCCAGGGAAGACCCCTCGGAGCTATCTGATACCGGGGAAACCCGGAGATCTTCAGCAAGGTTGAGCTGGATGACGTCTATCTCATCGAGCTCCTCAGCAAAGTCTTTGAGGGCCGTAGCAGCAAGTTCCTTCTCAGCAATCAAGTCGGGTTCGGCCCCTTGGGCCTTGCCCTCCATGACCTTGTCGATAAATTCAGCCCGGACATGGGCCTGGGACTGCAGAAGGGCATTCTCCTCCACGAGCTTGGCATCCTCGATAGCCCGCTCAACCTTCAAGAAATTGGCCTTATACTTGGCGGCAGCCTCCTTCCTGGCCTTTTTGGAAGCCTTCCGGACTGCCCTATCGACCTGTGCGCTGAGACGGGAGACCGCTTCTTCGTGGGCCTTGGTGGCGCAATCAAAACGCCACGACAGGTCGGAGAAATTCCTCTTCGCGGCCTCCAGCTTGGCCTTTGTCCTCTCTTCCTCTTCTTGAGCCTTGCTGCGGGCTTCCTGCAGCTCGTTGAAAAGGTCGTCAGCATTGGACTTAGCTTCTGACAGCCTCTTCTCCATCATCTCTATTTTCTTCTGGGCTTGCTCATCGGAAGCTAGGCGCTCCCTGAGGGCCAGAGACCAGGACGCCTCAAGAGCCTCGTTTTTCACTTCTACCTCAGCAACCTTCTTGGCCATGTCTTTCAGCTCGGCGTCCTTCTCCGTGGCAATGGAGACCGCTTTGTTGCGCATGCCTCTCTCGATGGTGAGATCATGGTTGTCCTTGTACCACAAGGCCTTTATGCGGGCTATCTCGGCCTCGTACTCCAGCCGGAGGCGGTTGAAGAAGCCCATCCCCTGAAAATCGAAAGTAGGGAGTTAAGACAAAGGGACCAAGCTCGGTGACAGGAATTCCGAAATGGTTACCTCGACATAACGAACGCAGAACTCCTCATAAGAGTCTGGCTGCAGCTGGTATTTTTTAGGAGGCGTCGGGCTATCAAGGAGTTGGACACCCTCGCAAAATTTCACAACAGCCTCCTTCCTGTGCCAAACAGAGGAGAAGCCAGGCCGATCAAACTTTAGGAGAAGGCCGACTCCTTGAGATTGGGAGGAGAGGGTCGCGGGCTCTGAGCTCGTAGGAGGCCCTTTGTCTTTCGGCCTCCTAGGCTCTGACCTCGAAGGGTCAGAAGACCTCCTCTCCTCCGATCTCCGGCGATCAGAGGGCTCTCTCTCCCCCGATCTGCTTCGACCAGGGGTCCTTTCTTTCTCAATGTGTTGTTTCTTGGAAGAACCAGCAGGGGGGGAGGAAGGACGCTTCTTTGAAGAAGGATCGCGAGCTCGAGAATCTCCCTTACCAGAGCTCCCGGAAGGCTTTTCCTTATCCTTCCTCTTCTTGGCAACCTCGCTGACCACGGCGAGGGCGGTCTCGCGGCCCGAAGGCAGGGGAGCAGCAGGGGCCTTCGCCGGAGGAGGGGGCATCAAGCCCGATGCAGCAACGGAGCTCGCAGGGGCTTTCCCGGAGGCAAGAGCCCGTTCCCCACTCTCAGAAGAGTCGAACGCTTGGGTATTAGCACGACCTTCCCTCATAAGCTGCTCTCTCTCGGCCAAAAGCAATTCTTCTTCTTCCTTGCTAGAAGCCTCTCTAGCAGCGGCCTCTTCGTCAGCCCCCCTCTTGGCGGCAACAGCTTTCTTGGCAGCTGCGACCTTCTCCTCTTCAGCCCTTTTGGCAGCAGCTCTCTCTCTCACTGCTTTCTTACGGCGGGCTTCCGCAGCCCGCTGCTCCATGTTGGGCATGACAACGGAAGGGCGCACCATCTCGGGAGAGGTTAGTTGAAGTCGGGGTGGAGCAGGAGGTGAAGGTTTATCGGCCCTGGCAGCAACAACCCTAGCAAAAGCTCTGGCAATTCGGTCAGGGGTGAAGAATGTCCAGGACCTGTTTAGAGCTCTCTTCAAAGAAGCTGCCACTTCGTCAAGATTGACCCGGAGTGAAGGCTTCGAGCGTATAAGAGCAACTGCAAAACAAGTAAGCAAAAGCGAGTTAGCAGAGTGAGAACAAATTGATCAAAGCAAGAAGCGACCTAAAACAGGTCGGCTACTAGGGTTCAATTTCCACATCCGGCGAGTGGAACTGATGAACTGCTCTGGAAGGGAGTTGGTATCGGCAAGGAAATAAAAATATGCCTGCTCCCAGAGCTCGTTCTTGGTCTGAGGAAACGTCACTAGCTGTGGACGACCTGAGACATAGTAATGCCCCATTTTGGCTGAGGCCTTGAAGTTGGTGAGGAGCTCCAGCAGTTGAACCCTTAGCTCCACGTCCCTTTCCGCGGCAAGAACCATCAGGCCCAAGATTGTCATGATGGTACCCGCTGTGAATTGGGAGAAGGCGACAGTCTGGCGCCGGCAGTACAGGACGAAGAGCTCGGGTAAGGGGAAGAAGAGACGGCTCTCGAGGAAGTAGGATTCGTATACACAGAAGAAACCCTCAGGAGGGGTCCAGGGCCTCTCTGAGGGGGTCGGGAGTTGGATGAACACAGAATCCGGAATTTTACACCTTTCTCTCATAGAAATAATGGACTGAGTTGTACTGGTGGTCGGTAGAGCGTTGAAGAAAGTGGCGGCAGGAGCGACGTTCAGCGAAACCGCCGGAATCACCGCCGGAGTTGCACGAACCGGCCCGACCGTCTCAAATTCTCCCTCCTCCTCCGTCTCCTCGGAATCGGGATGATGAATCGGGAGTTCGACCAGGGAGGAAGAAGAGAGAGGCCTCTCGACTGAGGGCCCGGGTGTATCTCTGACTGCCAGCGACAACGGCGAGGATCTTTGGCCATAAGAAGAAGCAGCCGCGGTGACAGGGGCGCGCCTCGAGAGTTTCCTACGAACGAGGGTTGCGTCGAAGTCCATGGAAGCTACTGGGAGAGGAGGAGGCGCAAGCAAACATGGATTGCAGAAGGCGAATCGCAACGGAGAAAGCGAAAATCGCAAAATAAATCAAACAAACAAAGAGAATAGAGAAAGAGGAACAAACCTTTCTTTTTTTTATACCCAAACGGAAGTTGAAACGCAATGAGAGGGAAGTCAGAAAGGCCCCACCTTTTAAATGACACGTCTGGTAGGCGTGATGACGTGGGCGACGGGATTAGACGCGCGTGGGACCCTCCACTAAATCAAATCTTTCTAAAACAAGCGCTAAATAAATATTTGCAAATCGATTTGTGGAATCCCTCGGTTCGATTAAGGAAACCCAGCTCGGTTAACTCCAAATCGCACCCTTTACGAAGATTACTTGCCTTAAGGATAGCCAGTCAAGAGATCCTCACTTCGGGATCTCGGGCCAAGCTTCCATAATCCAAGTTCGGGGGGGGGGGGCTATNNNACCCGTATCCGGTTAGGAGTGAACCGATCCAGGAATCAATTAAGAAACCAGAATGCTAATGGGCTGCTGAAGCCCACCTAACAATACTCGGTCCAAATCGCAAGAGAAAGGAGAAAGCCCATAGAATTCAAGTTGAAGGAAATCAAAACGGAGGAATCAACATAAACGGGAGAAGTAAATGCGCATTAATTCAGAGGTTACAAGAGCTAGAGGGGTATAAAAGAAGAAGGAGGAGCTTGAAGAAGGGGACCGATTTTTTCTTGGAAAAAAACCATTTGTAAACTCTTGTCAATTTCTGAATAGCAAATCAATAAAAACGCAATATTTTCTGGAACATTATCGCAAATCGAACACCCGGTATTATGTGTGGATTCTAGATCCATCACTATCTACAACACGTACGATTAAGATGAACAATTTCACGAATGACTCCATGACACAGCTCTCCCGTAACACTTGGATCCACGATGAACAATTATGCATATATGACATCTTCGACGAACAAACTCTCTCTGCAATACATGAGACCACAACGAACGACTATGCTTGTAGCACTCTGAAATCTCATAAAGCTTGCATCTGAAAATCTGCAAGAAATTGCATGCTGTAGGATTCGATCCCTAGACCTGGTGTAGAAGCATTTAAATTCTTGACAAATAGATCAAAGTGCTTCAACGAAAATCTTATATATAATTAGAAACTTCTCTCTCCATATACAATGTCCACATAAGCAAAACATAATTCACTTTTAGATTATAGTCAACTAACTAAAGGTTAATTTAAAAGAAAGTAAGATATAATAACAAAATAATTTATTGATTTCAAAACAATAATCTAGATTTAACTAAGTAATATATTCATCTATCAGCAAAAGACATAATTCTATATTTTTGAAAATTAAAGAAATTCAAAATTTAATAACAAAAATGTAATATATTACACTAAGCGCAGCAAGGAAGATAGATATGGTATAAATAAAACTGTCTGTTATGAATTGTGAGTTTAAAAGATTACTGTTATCATAAATTCCTTATAAAGTTTTAAAAAAAATTATGTGTACCGGTTGCTAATTAAATTTAGCCGAAATATTATTTATAAATAAACGTAGATTTTAAATAACTTGATGATGACATAATTGGACGGAACAAAAGTAAAAAAAAAAATAAGCAGCGGTGGATATACCTTTCTCATTGCATTTTGATTTCTTTAGCTCTTTTCCAAGTTCTATTTTTATTTTTTATTTGTTAGTTCCAAGTTTTGTTTTGTTAAAAAAAAAAAAAAAAAAAGATTAAAATGGCGATTTTTTCACGGTTATGTTTCCTCACATCTTCAACGGTTGAGGGCAGTTACGCCGGGAACATGGTGTGGTGGTCGGAGTGGCACTATGATCTCGCGGTTATCCCCACGATGTGCCTCGAAGAACATCGTGATGCAGTTACACTGAGAATTCTTGGCATCGAACACTATAAGAGGAAGAAGAAATCCAAAATTCGATTGTACTCAAATAACCAAAAACTCTATAGAGTACAATCGAATTTGCTTAATTGCATACCAATGGCAGAAAACTTGCGCCGCGCAGTCCAAGATCTTAACTTGGGTGCTGATGATGAACCATTTGCCTTACCGGCGGAGGTTGTGAACCAGGCAGTGGCGGAGAACCGCTTTGTTCTGATTGGGAGACCAGTGATTCCTCGGAGACAAAACCTCCGATCTCTCATTGTCAATCTCCCGCGATTGTGGGGACTTGACGGACGTGTCCAAGGTCGAATCATTAATGGTGGCAGATTCCAATTTGTGTTCCCAACAGAGGAACTGTTGATGACGGTGATCCAGAGAGGTCCTTGGGCTTTCTCGGATCGTATGCTCATTATACAGCGCTGGACCCCTCTCATGAATCCGGATGAGATGCACTGCATTGCTTTTTGGATCCAGATAAGAGGCATTCCCTTCCAATACCTTAACAGAGATGTTATTATGCATATTGGGAGGGGGCTTGGTCAACTTCTGGAGGTGGACTATGACCCTAATGTGGTGGCAAGGGTTGAATTTGTCAGAGTCAGAGTAGACTGGGAGGTGTCTCGCCCTCTCCGATTTCAACGCAATGTTCAGTTCATTGCGGGTGTCAATACACTTTTAACCTTCAGATATGAAAGGCTCAGAGGTTTTTGTGAAGTATGTGGCCTACTAACTCATGATTCCGGTGCCTGCTTGATTCAGAATGGTGGAGAGGAAGACAACAATGACCATGGGGATGATGGACCCAATGCCCAAGGACAGGAACCTCGCCGTGGGAATCCAGGGGTGATTATTCGTGAGATCGATCCTGACATGGAAGATGGAGGAGGGAACGATGAAAACCAGGAGCATGATGTGAATGCTCATGATGACCGTATGGTGGATGCACAAATGATGCAAGACCGGGCTACAGAGGTGGAACCAGATAATGAAGGAACATATCCCATTCAAAGCAATGACCAACACCAGAATGTGGTGCCTGTGGAAACTGTTAATGATGCACATTGGTCTGATGAAGGTACTACTCTACAATCTACGGAGCTGGACATGGTTGATCTTAAAGGGAAAGCAATTAAGAAGGAAGATGACAGAGAGATAGATAATGAGAAGCTACTATCAACTTACGCCGAGACTGATGGTGATTACAGGAGGACCTCTCTTAAGCGTAAGTTTGTGGATAATATGCTATCTTTTGAAAGATCCAGAATGCGATTCAGTGAACCTGGTGAAACAAGCGGATCAAAAAGTGATGACGACCAAGACAGAGGCGCGGTGGGCCCGGAACCACCGCTGGGAAAATGAGGACAGCCTGTTGGAACTGTCAAGGATTGGGCAATGACCTGACAGTTCGACATCTAAAGGAGATAAATCGGAAATATCTCCCGGATATCATTTGCCTATTGGAGACAAAGCAGCAAGATGACTATGTTAAAGGAGTTTGTCGTGATCTGCAATGTGATGAGTATGTAACTGTTCCTCCTTGCGGGCTGAGTGGTGGCATCGTCATCATGTGGAAAAAATATGTTTCTGTTTCTGTTTCATTTAAATCCCCTAATGTAGTTGATTGTTCTGCTATAATCAATGAAAACCAGTTTCACTTTTCTTGTGTTTATGGCCATCCTGAATCATCTTTACGCCACATTACATGGGAGAGGCTTGAACATATCGCCCAAAGTAAAAGTGGGCCTTGGCTTGCGATTGGTGATTTCAATGAGATACGTAACAATAGCGAGAAAATCGGAGGAAACATTCGACCTGAGCGGAGTTTTGTTGGCTTTCGCAGAATGATGCAGATGTGTAACTTTCAAGATCTGAAACACGTGGGGAATAAATTTTCGTGGGCTGGAACACGACATACACACCATGTTCAATGTTGTCTTGATCGATCAATGGTCAATTCGGAATGGCTTCATATCTACCCTGAATCATATGCTGAGTTTTTGGAAATCGGTGTCTCGGATCATAGACCTGTTATCACATACTTTGAGCAACCAGGAGTGGACCAAGGACGACAGTTCATCTATGACAACAGATTATTAGACAAAGATGGGTTCAAAGAATCTGTGTTACGAGGCTGGAAAAGAGCTGGGGTAAGCGATGGGATCACTGCCAATATCGCTAGTTGCAGAAGAGAGATAGCGAAGTGGAAAAGGAGAAATCGGTATGACTCAAAACAACAAATAGCACTCCTCCAACTGCGACTCCAGGCGGCAATTGAACATGGAGAGGCGATCAATAGGATTCGGGACCTGCGGTACCAGCTGAACAATGTCTATTTGGAAGAAGAGCAATTTTGGAAAAACAAAAGTCGCAATAAGTGGTTGCGCTGTGGAGACAGGAACACGAAATATTTTTATGCAACAGCCAAGACAAGAACAGCAAGGAAACGCATACACTCCATTATAGATGATAATGATGTTGAACAGAGATCCAATGACAGTATCGCCAGAGTGGCAGAGGAGTATTTCACCAAAATGTATACAAGTGAGCTCCAATACCAAACCAATCATTATCATGTGTTCAATGGTTTCGAGGCAACAGTTACAGAGGCGATGAACATTGACTTAACCCGCCAAATTACGGAAGATGAGATTAGACAAGCTGTGTTCTCGATTGGTGCAACAAAGGCTCCAGGGCCTGACGGATTTACTGGTGCCTTCTATCACTCATTCTGGGATGATATCAAGCCTGAGATCATAAGTCAGGTTCACACTTTCTTTGACGAAGGCAGACTAAACCCACAGCAAAATCACACCAACTTATGCTTACTACCTAAAACAGAGCACCCGAGGAGAATGAATGAGTTCAGACCAATAGCCTTATGTAATGTAAGTTACAAGATTATCTCGAAGGTGTTGGTAACGAGATTGAAGAAGCATCTCGCGTCTATCATCTCCGAGGAACAAGCTGCTTTTATCCCGGGTAGACATATAACGGATAATGTGATTATAGCTCATGAACTGCTTCATTCACTTAAGGTTCGCAGAAGATGTTCTAGCTCGTTTATGGCAATCAAGACCGACATCACCAAAGCCTATGACAGGATGGAGTGGGAGTTTATCCAGTTAACAATGATTCGAATGGGATTCTCAATAAGGTGGGTTGAGTGGATTATGACTTGCATCAGATCAGTGTCCTACTCGGTTAATATCAATGGTTCACCGCGGGGAAACATCATACCGGGACGGGGACTCCGTCAAGGAGACCCTTTGTCTCCCTATTTGTTCATTCTCGGCGCACAAGTCCTTACACATATGATGCGAAAAGCAGAGCTAAATGGAGATATTAAAGGAATTAAAATCAGCAACGCAAGTCCGCCAGTCACACATCTCCTATTTGCTGATGATTCTTTGTTCTTTTGCCAAGCAAATAATCGATCATGTCGGAAATTAAAAGAGGTTCTCCACCAATATGAGAATGCTTCAGGGCAGAAGATTAACATGAGCAAATCGTCGATTACTTTTGGGAAAAGAGTTACTGACGGTAACAAAACTATGATCCGCAACATGTTGCAAATCTTTCACGAGGGAGGTTGTGGGAAGTATCTCGGTTTACCGGAACAAGTTGGAAGGAAAAAAGTGGATCTGTTCAGACACATCAATGAGAAGGTACGTGATCGAACACAAGGCTGGAATAAAAAATATTTATCTCATGGTGGGAAGGAAGTGCTACTCAAAACTATAGCACTGGCGATGCCAATCTATTCTATGAACGTATTCAAACTCCCTAAAGCGACGTGTGAAGAGATTGAGGCAACGTTGTCCAATTTCTGGTGGAGCGGCTCCAATGATACCAAAAGAATGCATTGGCTAGCATGGAAACGTATGTGTTTTTCGAAAAAAGAAGGTGGAATCGGTTTTCGCGATATAGAGAAGTTTAATGATGCGTTGTTAGCCAAACAAATATGGCGAATGATGGAGCATCCGGGTAGCTTAATGACACGAATCATGAAAGGAAGATACTTTGCGTCTTGCTCTATACTTCACGCTAATAGTGGTACATCACCAAGTTTTGGCTGGCGGTCATTGCGCCATGGAATCGAGTTAATCTGTAAAGGTACTAGAGTGCTTCTTGGTGATGGTAAAAGTACAAGTATGTGGAGAGACCCATGGTTGAATGATGGAATGGCTAGACCTCCCAGGAAGTTACATGAGAGCGTTGCTGATACGTTGACTGTATCGGATGTGTTACTCCCACACAAGAAAGGATGGGATGAAATGAAACTTCGAGAGATAGTAGCTGCGGATGATATAGACCTCATTCTAAAGATTAAGCTACCATCATTTGACTACACTGATTGTTTGGGATGGAACCACACGGAAGATGGGAAGTACAATGTTAAATCCGACTACTGGCTTGCAACACATGCTGAGGTGAACAACGTGATTCCACCTTATGGGGACAGTGAGATCAAAAGAAGGATGTGGCGATTAAATCTTCCCCCAAAAGTACAGGTATTTCTGTGGCGACTGAGTTCACGTGCAATATCGATCAAAGCAGAGCTCAAGAGGAGGCATATCATCCAATCGGATACATGTGTAATGTGTGGAACAAACCCGGAATCGGTGGAGCATCTCTTCTTCCAATGTACATACGAAAAAAACTTATGGGAACTTACTGATATTGATATGGATGATCTACTAAATCCTCAAGGCTCTGTTGACGCAAAGTTGAAGCTGCTCCTTGACCATAGCCAATTACCAAATATGACGAATCACCAGAAACTGTTCCCTTTCATGATCCTATGGACCATCTGGAAAAGACGTAATGTGCTCGTTTTTGAAGGGCATATGACACCATGGAGGAAGACTTACAGACTTGTTGTGCAAGACACAGAGGAATGGCTGCAACATCACGAAAACAGAGGACATAATAGTGACACGCCAAAGCAAAACAGAGAAGCACAATGTTCACAGTGGACTCGTCCGCCTCAAGGCTGGATC